>WOVY01015387.1:47500-328681 GCA_013436015.1 Rhipicephalus annulatus
GCAGCAGTTCGTTAAATGCGAAGCATTTCTTAGCGACCTTCTAATACTTTGAGCGTTTGCATCTATCTATCTATCTATCTATCTATCTATCTATCTATCTATCTATCTATCTATCTATCTATCTATCTATCTATCTATCTATGTAGCCCCTTAGGCAGTGTGCTCTCGTAATCACCTTCTTAACTTGGGGTGGACCAATATTTGTACAGGAGGCTAAGAGGGCTTGACGAATATGTCGAACTAGTCGTGACATGCATAACGTAAAAATCCCGTCGCGTATGTCATCGAACCCTGTTATCCAGACAAGACCTACCCGTATACCATGAGTTGTAGTATGCGGGTATGCACCACAAGTGATTGACAGTTTTTTACCCAGGAACGCCTAGAAAATATTATGTAATTTGAATGCTAAAGCGTAAAGAAATACTGATATCAGCAGCGATGACTTGACTAACACCAAGAATAAACATTCGGATTCCAGCAGGAATGGAACCCAAGCGTTTTGAGTGGAAATAAGCGTTTTCAGTGGAAATCTAGTATTCTAGTACACAGTCACGCCACGGTACAAAACTGCTTTCAAAAACATCCTATGCAGGTGAATTGTTCGGGCAACGTCAACTGTGGTTGCTGTGCTGACTATCTAGTTTCATAAACATTACATATACTCCTATGATGCAGGTAACACGTCGAGTTCACGTGAAATGTACACCTAGGTGACATTCACAGAAGTTGGCCTACATAGCACTAGCCATAGTACCATTCTCGCAAGCAGAAACGCCGCATATGAGCTAACTGCTCCTGGTGTTGGTAGTACCAATGTTGCTGTTGGGATCATTGCGCAACTGTGAACAATTGGTTATATAAAACGTATGCGACTGTTCAACATATGCGTGTGAGTACCAGATTTTTGTTTGTACATATTTAGCTTCATTTCATAACCTTTAGCTGTACTATATATATATATATATATATATATATATATATATATATATATATATATATATATATATATATATATATATATTCACCTTTTCTCACAAGCTTTGATGCTTTGCGTAACATCAATTTCCTTCCTTCCCAAGGTACGTAGCGAAAGCCTTAGATGTCCTATCATACGCGCGAAAATTAACTGTAGCCGTCATTCGTGTACCGCGTCAGCAGCAACAGTGCAAGGGAACCAAAGAAAAAGTGAAAACGTGATGATGTCATCAACAGACGTTCGTCAGACAATTCCCTGTTGCATAATGACGGGATCATAGAGTTTCCTATAAGTACACTATATAGAGGCATCTCCGGCGCTTGTGTCTATGGGAGCTGCAACGCATGGCGCTTTAGCCAGCATGGGAATAATAGGTAGTACACGGATCTGTCAGAACTTCGTTTTTCCGGCTCCATTTAGCTCCGTGTGCCTCTATATACGCTCTGTCGCGAGGTAATGTTCAGCAATGGTTCAAAAGTTACGCTTAGGCTCACCGATTCAAATCGGGCCGCCAAGTTCACAACAGTCCGTTTTCATATTCGAAACAAAACGAAATCACTGCAACAAAAAAAGGCACAAGTCTACTAAATAAGCTGAGCTGTCAACTGTCTATGGAAAGCTGGTTCTAAACTGGTGCAAAAAACCCTCAGTTATATAACATTGATCGCGGTATGGAATTTATTATTCCGTTAACAGTTAGCTGATCGGTAGGAACAGTCATTCATATAAATCAACTTGGTATGGCCTACACGAAGGCCTTCCTGCATAGAATAAGGAAAGCTAGCAGTCCTACCTGCTCATAGATAGATTTGTGGGGTTTAACGTCCCAAAACCACCATATGATTATGAGAGACGCCGTAGTAGAGGGCTCCGGAAATTTTGACCACCTGGGGTTCTTTAACGTGTACCCAAATCTGAGCACACGGGCCTACGAAATTTCCGCCTCCATCGGAAATGCAGCCGCCGCAGCCGGGATTTGAACCCGCGACCTTCGGGTCAGCAGCCGAGTACCTTAGCCACTAGACCACCGCGGCGGGGCTCCTACCTGCTCATGTGGAAAAGCCTAAGAAGATGTGGAGGACATTTTTATACATTGTAAAAATTATGACGGACCTCAAAAGAAGCTTTTACAAAAACTATATTCTTTGGATAAGCGACGTCCATCAATTGCAAAAATCTTGGGTCCATGGCCAAAAAGAAAGCTACAGGCCACTGCAGCGCGTGCAGTTGTTCACTTTCTGGAGAATTCTGAAATATCTCCAAAAAATTAAACGAAAAAAAAAGTGTCATCATTGCTCACCGATGTGTTTCCTAACAATACTTTCGTGTTTCACTACGATATCTTTGTGAAAACCTTTCTGAAAACAGTATCTAAGAGACAGGATCACCTTAGACATTTTATTGAACTTTTATGTCTTGTGAGAACACTTAAATCGGCGTGATTACTTGTGTTTTTACAAAATCTGTGTGGTGTGGACACATTTTTATGTAGTGTGGGCACATTTCTGTGTGGTGTGGACACTCAGTACTGAAAAACGTGGACTCATTAAGTAAGCATTGTGGTATGTACATATGTATAGCCTTGTATTTGCTACAAAATCTGCGATGTTGACTTTTTAGCAAGAGAAGAGGCGTACCGGTGCCACGCATCGACCCCAACCTCTCCTTATATACATTTATTTAAATAAAAAAAGGGGGGGGGGGCAAGTGCGTTCGAAGCTGCAAGCACGAAGATGAGCACATTTGTGCGCTACCCACCATTCTCATGATGGCTGAACGAACTCAGCGCCAGTGTTCTCTCTAATTGATTTTAGGGAACTTTATGAATGCGATGACAAGACATTGTAGCTTGGTCAAGAAGGGGCCGATCACGAAGGCAGTGCATAACCAGGCGAAGTGCAGAGAGTTTTGATGTCTCCGATCTTGGAGGTTGGTCAAAATCACTTTAGTCTGCAGAAAGTCTTCGGATGGGGGCGAGGGATAGTCAATACACCGGCTGCGGAAAAAGAACTTAGCAGTGGCTTGGCTCGGCTACGCCAGGATATATGTAGCATGAGATACGTATGAACGGATGGACAGATTAACAGACGTGCGGAAGGACAGATGGTCGGACTTGCGAGCGAGTTCACGTGAGTCAAGTGCCAGCCCACTAGTGACGTCACTCCAGAAGCTTCCAGGCCTTCTCCAGCACGTCCGCTGTGCGCCAGGTGACGTCACTACTCCTCAGGCACGCGCAGCATGACTCTCAATAAGCCACGCGGAACGCTCAATTTCGGCCATTGTAGCTTACGTTACAGCTTCGAAACGCCTTAGACGAATGGATAAAAGACCCTGTGTTGTTTCTTTATTCTTTTGTATGATGAAAAGAGAACGGAGTGCCAAAATACGAAAGGCTTTTGTAAATGAGAGTTCCATCACGAGACTCGTAAAACATTTTTTTCCCGTTCCTATGCTGCAGGGATCGACCGACATCTGTCTCTGAGATGACAGCGAGATTTTTGTTTTTCTCCTCACGGAATGCGCTCAAGCGTTGTCGTCATCGATGGGTGTCGTGGAGCAGTAGAAAGACGTTCTGTCGTTAGCGGTGCTAAACCATTAGCGTGGCAGGCGCACTTGGATATAAGCAACAATTTCAGCAGCCGGCTCACCGAGCGAGTAGTCGCTAATGTGCGGAAGCTATTTGCAAGCACAGAAAAGCGAGATTCTTATGCGGGATGAAAGAATACGCGTACTTTCAGCTTGCCTGAAAGATTTTATTCTGATTCAAAATCACATGAAAAAAAAAATGCCAGGCCTGCGCGGAAAGCGCAGCACAGCCACAACGAAAGCTAGAAGAGCGGCCTTTAAGAGCCTTTGCAAAACACTCATTGGGTAACTACTGCAAGCACACTTGCATGATGCCCACTATACGGTATTAACAATAAAAATTTTAGGGTATACTATACTATAGGCTGGAATTCGCTATGCTATTTTTCGTCATTCTTCTGAAGAAGCGTGATGTCGACTAAACTATTGCGAGGAATTTTGTGTTAATTGTTCATGCTGTAGCCGGTGACGATAGGAAATTATGCTTGAAGTGGGTATGCGCCACAGTTAATATCTGAATAAAAACAAGCTTTTGTAATGGCTTCTAGCATCGGACGACCCACTCGTTACGTTATTCGCATTGTGCGAGGACTGCTTGTTGTTTCACTGTTTTAAAACGCTTTATTACGTGATTGCTTTCCCGACATCAAGCCTGCCTAAGGAAAGATTGCCAACAAGTCCCAAGCAATGGCGTTGATCAGTGTTAAAATACTGGGCTAGCACCCAGCGGACCCGGGTTCGAACACTACTGTGTCAATGGTCTTACATTTTTCTACCAGTTTCACATGATCTGTAATTACGGACACCGGCGGCCGTGGCGGCGGTGGTGTCCGTAACCACAGATCTACGGTGGTGCGTGAGGCTTGAGTTGTGATCTTATGACAACTTTCGCTGTCAAAGGCTACTTCACAAACCTGAAGAGACCGCAATAAAATTCTTCAACCGGATCAACTGCAACAACAACAAAGAAGCAGTATGTTTCTGTTTCTTTTTTCAGGGTATGTGCCAAAGCCACAATACCATAATGCGGCACGCTATAGTAGAAGGCTCTGGAAATTTCGAGCCCCTGGTGTTTTTTAACGAGCCCCCTAATTTGGCCAACCGGGTCTGTAACGGCATTATCCAAATGCGACCGCCACGCCTGGGATCGAAACTGTGACCTTCGGGTCAGCAGCCCAGTGCTACAACCACATTCACTCCATATGAGGCGGCTTCGCTTTTCTCTTTCTTGCTGTTGTTACAATTTTTCATGAAGGTAAATGCTGAAGCTTTGATATATATATATATCTATATATATATATATACACGACAACGTGGCCTAAATGTTCTTGTTTGCGAACGAGTATACGTAAGACTCGCGACAGGACATATCAGCAAAAGACATCTTTGTCACGTAACAAGAAAACTTAGTAAAGCGTTTAAGATACATACAAATTAGTGCATCAAATAATGAACTACTGCGTTATCCCGAGCGGAAATCTGAAACATATGAGAGCGCCTTGAGAGACCAGCGCTTGAGAGCTGTCGCAAATCGCGGAGGGCGGGTTGGTATCAGGGAAGAGAGGGACACTTCTAGCGCCAAGTACCAATCTACAGTTCGACTTGTAACGCATGATTTGCCGCCTGCCGCGCAGTACTTGCGTACAGAAAATCTGCATGTACTTGCAAGCTATTTACTCGGCAGAACGCCTGCAGAGAAATAAATAGGCCAACCGTTCACTGCAGCGTATATATTAGTGGCCACAGAGCAACAAGAAAACAATATTATTTTATTGCTATATTAGTGCGATAGCAATTATAAGGACACTCTCGGCTGGATTTCACCGCCGGCGTCGGCGTCGACGTCGATGTCATGCACCGTATATGTATACGTACCTATGTATATGAAAACGCAAGAAAAAAAAAACAGAAACAAAAATTCGCCCCATATCTGCATGTTACACTGCAATTGATGTTCTGCGCAAGAAAATCAGAAAACGTTATTCTAGAGGCGCTGCGGTAGAGTGCCTCGAGCGTGCCGCGGAGGCGAACGAGTGCATCAAGTCACGTCGCACATGAGACATGAGCGCTATCTGGCAGTTATTTTGGAAAACGAAGCGCGCGGCGTGCACGCCCGTCTTGGAGGTGACAAGGTGTAGAACGCAAGGCGACGGGTAGGTGCCACCACCGTGTCGTCTTGGCAAAGCGTTGGAAACACTTGCCTTTTCGTGCGAACATTGGATGGGCAGCGCAGCGTGATAAACGCTACGGTACTTAGAATCACTTATGTGTGCCTTTTCTAGTAAAATACACACATACAGAATACTGACGTGTTGTTATGGTGCCTCAGATATGCGCAATTATTGATTTTTAATTGACAATCGCACAAGTATGAACACTGAATCTTGATCAATAATGTATTGGTGGGCACTGTGGATGGGGCGGTCGTTTGGGGTATCGTCTGGTGCCGTTCAGGGTACCGTTGAAGGCGGGCAAGTAGACAAAAGGACAGGGGGGGGGGGACTATTGTGCGTTTAGCATTATCAGCAAGATGGCGCAGTGAGCGCACGGCAGCTGTCATCTCTCACGCCCGGGTAGAGAATAAGCGGGTGTGCGCTTGATCGCGTGCCATTATCGTGCAGTGGGGAGGATCTTACGTGTTGACTAGACTTGGGGTTTTGTCAGAACGATTCTGTTGTAGTTACAGGGCGCACAAAGGTCACTGCTATCGTTTCACAACCTCTGTTGGCGAAAAGGGCGCGCTTTTCAGACACAGCGATGTAAAAACTGAGACGTTTATTCGCATTCATCTGTACCTGTGAGTACGTGTTTCGTGCATCATTTGTGCGTGAGAAACGCGGGGCACATTTCGATCTGCTTGCCATTTTGCACGTGACCTTTGTTGCTATCGCGTTCATCGCTTCGCAAGCTGTGACTTTTTTCCATTTTTTGTTCTGTTGAGCCATACTTTTGTGCGCAAAGGGCATCCCTCTCACTGGGTCGGGCAGTTGGCCGTCTTGCAATATCATAAACAGTCGATTATTACCTTTATGAAAGCACAGTGATAGAACGAGCGCATCCACAAGTCTTTTTGACATTGTGTTCCTTGTTCATTCGTGTTTTTTGTTTTTGTTTTTGTTTTTGAAATAGTGCATTGAGGTAAATAGTCCTTAAGTCACAATCGCGGCATTTGATCCGTTCAGGCATGAGTTATGATAGAATCTTGATGAAAGCATCGTCTCTTCAATGCGTTGTAGATTACATCGCTGCTTTCCATAAAAACAATTCGACCATCATCTCGAAATGCATGCCCGAGCTCATTATTCACTCCAATCGTAAAGAGAAAATTCGGACCGCGACTTTGTTTCTTTTTGTTCATATTTTTTTCCGTTGCTATAGATAGTGGTAAAAGAAACATTCGTCAAAAATTGTAGCATCCCTGCCAAAGTGAACTTCGACAACCAGCCCCATGCATTATATAATGTTTACTGTGCGACGAGCATAATGAAATCAAAGCCCGATGTCTGTTGTCGCTTTCATTGTCATCACTGGCCAAGACTACCAGTCTTAAATCGCGAATACAAATGTGCACATGGCATCTCGAGACGAAACTATGACGAAACTGAAGAATGGATGATTTAACAAAGCTTGAAATACGGCGAGATGGTGCTTCGTTCACAGGAATTTTGAGCGCAAAAACACACATTCACAAGACAAGAGGACAGGACAGGCACTTGCCGTGTTATCTCGTCTTGTGAATATTTGTTGTACGTTTTCTGTGCTCAAAAGTCCTGTCTACTGAAAAACGGGGTCGTGCGGGATCTAATGCCGGCCGCGATGGCCGCATTTTCGATTGAAGCAAAAATGCTTGAAGCCCGTGTACATATACACTTAAGTGTACGTTTGACAACCCCATGCGATCAAAACTTCCAGAGCCCTCCACTACTGCGTCTCGCATGATCATATGACGGTTACGTTAAACACCATCAGTACTTATGAGACTGAAGAACCTCTTTTATGCAGAACAGAACGGACACTAAAGGTCATGTTATTGTTTAATCGTGCAGAAGTTGTGTCAGAAAATATGCTCGGCTAGTTTCTATCGCGTGATCATGAGAACTACAATGTATATGGTTCGGCCGGCTCTTTTAGGGGCGAAGCTCCTTAAAGCGTGGGCTGAGCGTCCCGTCGTAATCATATGTAGCCATTTCTCGTTAGTTCTTGACGTGGCCGTTGAGGGCGGCACTTGTACATATAACGAAATGCATATACGCTGAAAAATGCAAATGATACGATACTAGAGGACGTTGCTTGTAGTGTGATAGATAATAAAAATGACAGCATATCCATGGAGTTAACTATGATGAGTGGGGCGAAGTGTCCGCAAGTTCGTCCACGCTTCCATCCGTCCGTTCATTCTTGCTTCTGGCCATCCGTGTGTCCATCCGTCCGTTCGTCTGTACGTGCGTCCATCCGTCCATCTGCGTGGCCATCCATTCATTCATTCATCCATCCATGAGTCCATCCGTCCGTCCTCTCGTGAATCCATTTGAGCGGTCGTCTGTGCGTCCATTCGTCCGTCTCGGTGTTTGTATAGCGTCCATACATTCATCCGTGCGTCCGTCTATCCGTCCCTGCGTCCAGTCATTCATCCGTCCGCTCTTGATTCACATCTTCGATATGCTGTGATTTTTTTTTTACTGAAGACACCGTGGAACACAATGCTTATTGCACCCTTCTTTCGCGTAGCCACCCCCCCTCGCACAAACGTACATCCCTGATTCATTCCGACACGCCTGAAGTATTTCCTGGTTCTGACACTTAAAACTGCAAAAATGGTCTCCTCAGAGAACATGAAACTGCCGACATCAGCGCTCACGTCAAGAGTGAACTGGAAGTCTCTTGAAGAGAACGACTCGCATGTCATAGATGTTAAGAATTTATTTCTTTGCGTATCAGTGCTGCCGCCAACAGTACGTGCTGACAGCATCGAACCGACGCGAAATGAGGTGCTGACAGCAAGTTCATATTTCAAATTTCGTGCATCGGTAATGATTTCTTCGCCGGCTACGTGCGTAGGCAAGATTAATAGAAAAATCATCTCCGCGACATTCTACGGGAACGAACAGGCAAGCGTCAACAGGCAAGAGAAAGTTATCACGTCGAGCAAACGAAAAAACGAAACCTTCCGCCACACTCTCATAATGAAGCGCCTAACGACCATGGCATTTTTCATCGTGTTCGGCCTTGTTCACATTCAGCCTGGTTCAAGGCCGCAATTTTGCCGCCGTGGCAGTGGCGACCCAATATCCAAAGTAGCCTTTCTTCTATCGCCGAACTACGCGGAGACTTGAAGAGACACTCAAGAGCCAAACGATTTTTCGCGCATTAGTAAAGTACTGCTACAAAATGCCGAACACACCACTCTTAACATGAGACGACGTTGAGATTCCCGAGCCTAACATCGTGACATTATAAGTTTTGAAGGCGTATACTGGGTACGTACGTAGCTTCCAATCGATAAAAAATGAGAAACATTGCTATATACCTATCATACCAAGTTTCAGAAATTTTGATCGAGTTAATGTCACGAAAATGCGAAAAATACCTTTTTAAACTTGTTACGTCATGTACGGAGATTTCGACGCGCAATTTAAGAATGAAAAGTAAACTTGATTTTCTCCCCTAATAATGAGCTTACGATAGTGATACTTGTGGCATTAGAGTCCCCAGAGGGCAGTTTATTAATTTAAATCAAGTCATTCTTTCTCTTTAGTGTCCCTTTAACACCACTGCAAGTCTCAACTAAAATCGAAACACCCGTTGTTGCCAAACTTCTTCCAGCAAGAATTATCGGCATTTCGCTCATCAGTTGCACTAGCTTGCGAAATCTTTACTACATTTGCTCATCTGCCTGTAGGAAGCACTGTGCAGGCTTCCATTGATGCGATTATTGTGTCCGAGAGAGAAAAAGAAAAATCGCTTAAAGGACCCCCAGACCAGCTCAAACACAAAGATGAGAGAGTGGTTTCTCTCTCACCTTCGCTTGCCTTGCTGAAGACTATCTCGTCCTCGCCACTTATTTCTTCATAGAACACGTGGATGACGTCAGGACTAAGCGTCGGGCCTAGCACTACTTCACGCTTTTTTGGCTGCCCCCAATAATCTCCGCTTTCGCAGGAATAGAGCCGTTGATGATGCACGACAGCCACTCAAAACAAGGCAGAGCGGGCGTGTGGCTGCATGGTAAAGAACGGTAGGAGACAACCCACAACTGATATCCGTTGTATAAGAATCAGTGAAGAGTTATTTCCATGTAACGTCACTTGAATACACCACTGGCGTCACGAATAGGGCCTAAAAGACGTGGAACGCCAAAGGAGAAATATACGGAGGGTTCTTTTTACACATAGGCGTGCGCAGGGTTCCTCTTCACCGACGGGGGGGGGAAGGAGGGAGAGGGGAGCGAATGTTCGGCGAAGCACCTCCCTTCCGATTATGTCAGTATATAGGGGTGATATTGCCCCCCCCCTCGAGTCACAGCGCCCCTTTCTATTATATCCTCTTCACCGAGGGGGGGGGGAAGGAGGGGAAGGGGAGCGAATGTTGGGCGAAGCACCTCCCTTCCAATTATGTCAGTATATAGGGGTGATATTGCCCCCCCCTCGAGTCACAGCGCCCCTTTCTATTATATCAATGGGGGGGGGGGGTTGACCTTGCGCCCCCCTCTAAGGTGACTAGAAGTGGAGCCCCTCCCCTACCCCGTGAGGATGCCTATGAGTATGCATTCGCCTAAGATGACTCCAGTGCGAAAGCGAACATCATGTCTTTCGTCTCAGTCAGTGTATCAATCTTTTCTCGCCCCACACCGAACAAAGACTTTCTCCATGAAACGGGGTTCCGCATTGCCTCCGTGACCATCCCAGATTTTATCAAACTAAGACGTCATGTAATGATGACGTCACGATTGTATCACAAAATTTGGTTATCTGTGGCGTGATCGCGCGTTGATTTTTTTTTCTTTTTGCATCTCTCGTGGTGAAGCCACCAATGGTCAATTTCATCTAAAAGTACGAAGAACGAGTGCGTTATGAAGGATAACTGACGAAATTAAATGGGGCAGCAACTTCAGCTGGCTATGTTCCGAGGCACGAAATATTGATGTGCCCAGGTAATCGACTGGTACAGGCACCGATGCAAAGGTTTGGCCTCGCTGGAAAGCTCTCGCAGATCGCCGACGTCGACGCGTATTATCGCTTCGCAGAGCGGGGTCGCGCAACGCTAAAAGACGCGTTGAGTCTTTAGCGGTGCGAACCATTAGCGCAATACAATGAGTGATACGCGGCAACTTCCGCTTGAACAAGCAGCACGAGAAGTGCAGGCAAATCGACTCGGAGCTCGGTCGGCTTCGTTCGGCTTCAACATAGTGTTCGCTTCAAGGCGTGACAAGTCGAACTACACGCGTACGAGAGGTGTCCATGGGTGGAAGCTAAGAAAAGGATCGAGTGGCTTTTCCGAACCTTTAGTAAATCCGTTCAGCATTCTGGAAGCTGCACACATACAGCGCCATGCAGCGTCAGTCAACCATGCATAAAAGAATGACAGCGTGTTCACTGAAGCGCTGCCGTTAAACGCGCTTGTCGGCAACCACTGCTGTCCGGAGTGCTCGCATTTCTGTCGCAGGCTATTGATTGATTGATATGTGGGGTTTAACGTCCCAAAACCACTATATGATTATGAGAGACGCCGTAGTGGAGGGCTCCGGAAATTTAGACCACCTGGGGTTCTTTAACGTGCACCCAAATCTGAGCACACGGGCCTACAACATTTCCGCCTCCATCGGAAATGCAGCCACCGCATCTGTCGCTATATGCTCCCGACAAAGTTTGGCTGCTCATAATAGAAGCGTTCATTTTGCCTTGAGTTTGAACAAAGCTGCAATGCAGCTCTGAATCGCTTCTGGTGTCATCGCCAGCAATTTTTTCGATATATGAAAATACAAGGAACTGGGCCCCTTATTCACCAGCAACATTCTACGCTAAATATTTTTTCGTAAAAGAACAATTCAGCCCTTCACGATGTGGCTCCTAGATTATTCGCTGCCAAACAGAAAGTGTACGTGCGATCAGCGTTTATATAGTTATGGCAAAACTATTTATGTACGTCAATAATACGTCTAGTATGCTGTTTTTTCGATGTAAGAGCTGCAGAGAAAGGCAGAGATAACACGACTCACGTGGTAAAATGTGCTTAGTGCTATTTGCCAGGATTTTCAGAAGATGGTAAAAAGGTGAATTTTTATTGTCTCTCGTACGATCAATGCTCAGCTATACCATCGTCATGACTCATCATCAGAGAAGAAGGCCGCGCAAGAGCTACTGGGCTTCTTGCGAACTACTGACCTGTCGGGATGCCTCTCTGAGTGGACTGATTTTGTGTGTGCGTATGTGTCGACGTTTTTCTCTTCTTTATTTTTAAACTATCTCTCTCTCTCTCTCTTTGAAACACCTATTCCCCAACTCCAGTGTAGAGTAGCATACCGCATACTAGCATCTGGTCAACCTCCCTGCTTTCCTTTTTTTTCTCGTTTCTTCTTCTTCTATACGGCAAAGCAACCTAACTGTTGGTGCGCTCGGTATAGGCAACTGTGATCAACCTCTTGATACTTGGCGGTACTGTGAGCATAAGTGCCCTCGTGGACGGTTAAAGAAAAAAACTTACACCATCTCCGGCTAAACGGAACAATGTGTGGATGCGAAGCAGTGGAAGGATGGTTCGCTTGACCGAGGACGGTGTACTTTATTCAGAGCTTGCGCTGGCGCTAATATTGACACTGGGGGCAGCGTTTACGCGGGCGCTCGTCGCGGCGTTGCGCAGGAGAAGCACCTAAAAACCTGCGGAGGTGCAAAGTACGCAGTGATGGTCCGGTGTTTCCTACTGGAACATGCCAATCCCTCCTAATAGACAACATGAGACAGAACACTCCAATTAGAGCGACAGAGACCCGCAGTCCGCCTTCAGTATATATATATATATATATATATATATATATATATATATATATATATATATATATATATATATATATATATATATATATATATATATATGTGCAGGGTGGCCAGTGAACGGGGTTGAAACGCGAGCACTTGGTTTTTTTTTTTTCAATAAATGAACGCGCTAGCAGACGCTGCCTGCGTGATGGGTATACAGCCCCCGGCTTAAGAGTTAAATTAGTGGGAAACAATGCATATTCGTTGTCATGGGCGTGCGCAGGGATGCTTCACGGGGGGGGGGGGGGGGCAGGGGCGGTTTCGACGCAGCGCCTACCCCGCTCCAGTGGTGACATTAAAAAGTAAAAAAAAAACAAAATTCGTAATGGAATGTAAATCATTGAAAGCGTTGACGCGCTTTCCTCAATGCCTTGCCATTTCTCGCCCGCTCAGGTGGGATTTTTAACATTTCTTGAAATGCAACGTCAAGCCTGCGTCACCATAACTATACGAACCAAACATCGATGGAACAGGTCGGACTAAGTGAAAGAATGGGGCAGATTTGGCGTCCTCTTAGCTTCTCAGATGACTAAGGGAAGGGCGTCCGCTTCCCTTGCCCCTGCACCATGCACCTCTACCTTTGTGCCGCATGCTTACGTTCATTGAGACGAGAGACCTCAGCTATCTTAGCTGAACCTTTGAGGCTCACGTGCTTAGATTTAGGTCCACGATGAAGAACCCCAAGTGGTCGACATTTGCAGGGCCCTCCACTACGGCGTGTCTCATAATCTTATTGTGGTTTTGGAACGTGAAATCGGGGATATTAATACATTTATCTTAATGGAAGAGAAGTGCTAGCTGTTCCTGAAGCTTTCCGAGTTGGCATCACATGCACCATTTGGACGTGATTGAAATCTCAATAGGAAGCGTGAACATGACTAAAGTTCAGCTTCGCGATGCTCGGCGTGCGACGATTAGACCAGCTGGCATGTGAAATGTCGTCCCATTTCATTCGCATCCTCAGTGACCAAAGTGGGTGTCACTGTTGTTCACCTTCCTGGCGCAAGATACTCGTTTGTAGCCTTCCCCCTGCTGCACCTTTTTGCGTGCGTCGAAACGCGGTGTTTCCGCATTGCGACTGAGACGTCTCGCCCGCGGGTTTCGACCGATTCAGACTGCGATCGCATTCCGTCACTAGAGAGCTAAATCGACGTTTCGAGCTGTAGCTAGCGGGCGAAATCTTTCTAGCACCTACGCTGGCTCGCGCTGCCCTGGAAGCGGCGGATAGTGCGAATGAAGTGGGCCCCAGGTGTCTAAGTGTTTATTTTTTGTTTGTTTGTTTCGTTTTCTGTCCCCTTCCTGACTTTCCGAAAGTCATACAGTGTCGAGGCCCTCTTGATGGTTCCGTTAACGTCATATGACGTAACAGATATAAAAGAGTCAGAAGGCCTGTATATGATTCACACAAAGATAAAACCGAAAAGGATATGATGTATGGAAAAGAAATATTTATGTATGGAAAGCAAATAAAGAGTGCAGCATTTGTCACCGTCATTTCTTTTGTGGCGCTTCAAAAGTGCGTTCGTAGACGAACACGCTAAAGAAAGAGAGTTGATCGATAGTAACGACCTTTCAAGCGGGCACACCAGACGTGGTTGTGCAACAACCAATCTATTTCTACAGCTTATTCAACGCCCCTCTGGCACACTGTTCGTGTAGTTAAAAGGTGCAACTTCTGCAAAGTTAGAGCTACGTAACGACGGGTACTAGACTTACCGTGACAGTTAAGCGGGGAAAGACGGCACTATATTAGTGTTGTTGGACGTTACCCTTCATTTCAGTGTTGGGTAATGGCCCTTAAAGGCAAGTAATTAGGCAACCCCGCTTTACTCTCATATAGCGTAATGACACAGTTTTTTTGTAAATTTGTATCTATCTGTTGCACACACGTTAAGTAAGCTATCTAAACAACGTAACTTAATTGAAAGTTCGGCGTCGCCACTGCACTGGAAGAATGTACGAATCTTGCGTTTGTAGTCGTCAGTCTGCTTGTTGCGCATAGAGAGCAAAGAGGAGACAGCCTACTCAGTGTTCCCGGTCAGGCGTCAGTATATTCCACGCACATGAAAGAAGGCCAAGACTGAGTGACCGTACAGCTAGCGTCTTCAAGAACATAACGAGTGCAACTACTGTTGAAGCAAAGCAAGAATTTCGTAACTACTGCTGACAACAGGTGGCGAAATAGCGGCTTACTTAATACATGGTTCGCTTTCCAACAAAACATCGCTGCCACATGAAGTGTGACTGTGCGACGTTTAGCAATCACGTTGTAAAGCTTGATGGCTCATGTTCTTGCGTAGACATATTGAAAGTTGTACCAACTTGACAGTACAAAAATCATGCAGTTATCCCTTGAAATACGCGCACTTCAGTGCACTCGGAGAAATCGCCACAATTCAAAATCAGACTACTTAGGCCATTGAAAAAGATCTTTTACAGATCATCTCCTCTCCTGAAGACCAGCCAAACGTCATACGAGTACGTCCTTATGTTGACAGGTCAGGTTAAGTGTGTGGACGTGGTGTGTATGTATGTATGTATGTATGTATGTATGTATGTATGTATGTATGTATGTATGTATGTATGTATGTATGTATGTATGTAGGTAGGTAGGTAGGTAGGTAGGTATGTATGTATGTATGTATGTATGTATGTATGTATGTATGTATGTATGTATGTATGTACGCATGCATGCATGCATGCATGTATGTATGTATGTATGTATGTATGTATGTATGTATGTATGTATGTATGTATGTATGTATGTATGTATGTATGTATGTATGTATGTATGTATGTATGTATGTATGTATGTATGCATGCATGCATGCATGCATGCATGCATGCATGCATGCATCTTGCAGCTTGGCGTTGCAGACGTAATCCTTGTGCTCACCCTGAGGTTCTACGCTTTGCGAGAAGCTCGCTTCTCAACCCGTCGAGTCGACTGGGAACTCCGGCTGCCAGATTCTTACACACTGCGTTGCCGCCGACACGTGATCAATCAGTTTTCCTAGCTCACTTTGCCAACATGGCTCGTACGACAATGTCATCACATCGCGGTACCACCAAGACAGCCAAAATGTTAAGTAGGCTCCCTCAAATTTCATCTGAAGTAGCTGAACAACTGTGCACAAGTCCGTCAGCTGACGAAGTGAAAGAGGCACTGTCTTCCATGAAGCGTGGCTCGGCCCCCGGGCCGGATGGGTTGCCTGTTGAATTTTATTTAACGTTTCTGATGACATTGGTGCTCTTTTCACCTCTGTTATTTGCCGCTGTTTCGAGAACTTTGATTTTCTTGATAGCTATCGCGATGGTCGAATTGTTTTAATACCTAAACATGACCCATCGTCAGTTCGCCCAGAGGAGTGGCGACCAATTGCGCTCCTCAACGTTGATTATAAAACTTACGCGGCATTTATCACTCGGCGTTTGAGAAGCCTGATGCCCTCCTTAATAGGTCATCCTCAGGCGTGCTCTATTCCTGGAAGAGAAATCCACAGTCTCTCCTTTGTTACGCGCGATATAGTTGCGTACACGTTAACAAGGTCAGCTCGGGGACTCTTGGTTTCACTTGACCAGGAAAAGGCATTCGATCGCCTCGAAGATAGCTTTATATTTAGCGTAATGGCAGCATTTGGCTTCTCACAAAACTTCGTTGAGCTTCTCAGAAACGCATACCGAAATATACGCAGCACGTTGTTTCTTGATGGTTTAGAGAGTGCGCCATTTCCGGTTACCCGTGGTGTTCCCCAGGGGTGTCCTTTATCCCCTGCACTTTTTGTACTCAGCCTCGAACCATTCCTTCAATCACTAATCGCTGATCCTTACGTTAGAGGCCTTCCTCTTCCAGGTAGTGGTACCGTGACAGTGACAGCATTTGCTGACGACATAACGTTGTATTTGAAGAATGAGGACAGTTTATCCCGTAGCCTACGACTTTTTACTACGTATGACACGATTTCAGGTGCTGCGTTAAATTTTTCCAAATGTGGATATTTATTCATTGGTTCCCCAGACGCATGTCTCAGTTCCTTTTTCGGTCTTCAAAAAAGTGACTCTATTCGCATTCTGGGGCTTGATTATACTTGCTACGGCATATCAGCCTCCTTGTGGAATTCAGTAGTCGAAGATGTAAAACGACACGTCCGGGAAGCACAAGAGTATGATTTACCGATGTTTGAAAGAAGGTATTTAGCAAAGACGGTGTTTTACGGCCATGCAAAGTATATATCTCATGTCTTACAGCCCCCATTACGAATCACCAGGTCGTTGCAATCCCTCATTGGCTCTTTTTTCTGGTCAGGTGGAACAGAGCTGGTTTGCCGAGCAGCTCTTGGGCAACCGAGAAACTGTGGTGGATTCGCATTCCCATCCATCTCTGTTCGCTGCCGGCTACTTGCCCTACGATTCTTACTTCGGTTGTTGCATGGTGATCAGTGCCCCACGCGTGATCTTGCCTGCTATTTCTTAGGCACCAAGTTACGCTATTTACTACCAGATGCAAGGCTTAATTCTGCACCGCAAACACTTCACGTGCCTGCATTTTACTCAACGGCAGTAGCATTTTATCGACACGCGCAGCAGGTTTGTCCCGATGTTACATTCTTGAAAGCCGCATTGTAGATACAACGGCGGCTTTTTGCTTCCTCTGGTTCCTCCAGCCCGTCTAGCACGATCGAGACATGTCTCGTGGAGCGCGATAACGGCATCGTTTTTGCCTGGTCACCTCCGTGACTTTATGTGGCGTCTTGCATGGAGAGTACTCCCAACACTGGACAGACTGGAGAGGTGGTGCATGGTTCCATCTTCCACTTGTCCTAACTGCCCGTTACAGGAGTCTATAACCAGCATATGCTGCAGCAATTTGTCATTGCAAAGGTGTTTTGGAAGTCAGTTAATACTAGTTTTCGTGACCTAGGTGTTAATCGCTTTGTAACATCTGGTCGCTGCTCGCGTAGTCGCTTTGCACGCCTTCTAATAGCTGCGGGAGCTTTTTGTTTATGGCGTAATAGGTGCGAAGCTGTTGCGGCAGGTCATCGTCGTCGTGCTCTTTTTCGGATTCTGGAACGCCTCTACTCTGAACTCTTATCGTTTCTGTCAGAGGAATTATTCTTCCTTGTGGAGGAAGAATTTCTGCGACAATGGTCGTGCCGCTTTCTGTCCGTAGTTGACAGACGCGTTCGATTAGTCTTCCACCTGGCTTGGTTCCTATAGCCAGGTCACCTGTCAATGTCTGATTGGTGCATGTAATCCGTATGTGTTTACTATTTTTATGTGTTTGTGTATGTCCCATATGGGTGTGAACTCTCCTATATATGCACTTCATTCTAACGCTGTAATTTATGTAACTTTTATGAATATTGATACCTGTTGTACATATTTTCTAACATCTTCACCAAGTCTTGTAAATTCTGTACATATATCACCATGTACATTGTCCATATTGTTATTAGTGCAATTATGTTGTGTATGTACAGTTATTAGTACAATGGACTATGGACAACCTACGGACTTGGACACTTTTGTTTAAATGTGTAATGTATGTTGTGCTTTGTCTTTTGTTTGTTATTGTGCCTGTTATACAGACGCTTGTCCCTTAGGTTTGTTGCGTCCCATGAGAGAATAAAGTTTTTCTAAACAGGAGCTTCACCCCTAAAAGAGAAAAAACTGAAGCGCCAAATTTTCTTCCCTCTGCCTGTGCGTATCTAAGCAACCGAGAACATTCGAACTACAGTGTACTGAAATAATAAACATTATTCTACTATATTCCAAACGGACCAGAATAGAGGTCAATTGTATTCATTCGACAGTATGTCAAAGCATCGCATTTTGTTACCACCCTCTGGCCCCTTTTGGCAGGTCTAGTAGTTCTGTCTACTTCATTAAAAAGCTCTGATTGCGTCCTCAGTAAAGCGCTCTTTAAGTGCAACTCTCTTCAGTAATACAGTAGGTTTAGTAAAAGTTATGTAGCAGCAGCAGGAAGATGTCTCGCAGCTATAAGACGTCGACTACATGTTTACATCGTTGCTTAGCAACATTTAAAAAGCATGGCTGTTGCGTTTCGAATATAGAAAGGAACAGCATTAGTACTGACAACTTGAGGCGTCAATTTTTCCTACAATGGGTGGTTCGCATAAAGCGCTTTACCAATACCTTCCTCTCGCACCACCAATAGAAAAAATAATAATACTAGTGGCCGCATGGATTCCTGCCTGATGATGGCTATCTAAAGCAATATATATTTTTCTTGTGCGGAACTAAAAACGACGTTATAGAAAACCGAGTACTGCCGGCAGCGTCTACGCCGGAGTGGCGACTCTCGCCGTAAACGTACGAATTCCATTTCGAACAATGCTTCTGTAAATCTTGTCCAGTCTATCGTCATGTAAAGACGTGACAAACACTTTGTGCGCCTTTCACCAGCGCTTCGTCGGCTCTCAGCTCAGGAATGTTTTGCTGGCGCTTCCGTGCAACTTCAGCTACGCGGGCTCTACCGACAGTGTGTACTGCAGCCGCCTTCCGAGCCCTTCGCTCATGCTGGAAGCAAAGAGATTTTCGGCGAAAGAGGAATCGCCCCAAAAGCGAACACATTTTATAGCTGCGCCTCAAGTGGTCTCCTCTCACAATAGAGCACGCATCAGAGCGGAGTGAACGCCGCAGCACCATCTAGTGAGCAAGCCCAATAGTAGCGCTGCGAGCGCATTTTTATCCATGACTTAAGTCCCTAGAGCCACGGCTAAGGTGCCTAGATTAAACAAGTTTCATCTAAGGACCTTAGCCACGGCATCATCGCAATCCCATCTAGTGATTAGGCCGAGTACTAGATATATGCGAGCGGCATAGCGCCATCGCCATAGCCGATTGTATGCGTATACTTATTATACCAGGGACTTGATTTCTGGTGTAAGTGTACGCATACAATTTGCATGTTCATACGTTTAAATGTGTTAATCTTGCATGTTGTCAAACCCCCATCCCCTCCCGAAAAAGTCCCGCAGTTATACCTTCATTTGCCCAAGTCAACTGTGCAGTCGTTTGAATTGGTCACCCCACTCACAAGCTTTCCTCAACCAACGTGATTTAGCACCGACTTCGATATCTGAAAAACTTTAAGCTTCCTGTACCCAACATGGTTCTGCAGTGCCTCCGTGATCGGCTGATATTTGAACAAGGGACGATGTCATGGGATGACTTTATCATGCGATGTCGAGAATTTTGGTGATCTGTTGCCACATGATGACAATCTCTTAGAGTGGTATCGCATCTCTTTTTTTCCCTCGACCGTGTTGGCACCGCCCATTGAGTTTCTGACAAGTACATTATAGAGGGGACTCTGGCGCTATTGTCTATAAAAACTCCAACGTACGGTGCTTCAGGCAGCAAAGGAATGATGAGTAGTAAACGTATTTGTCTGATCTTCGTTCTTTTGGATTCGTTTGGCGCCGCGTGGCCAGAATTCGTTTTGCCGCAAGACGAAGTTCAGCAAAGATTAAGCAGTTACGCATCACCACCTAGACCTCTTTAGTCTCACCAATTCAAATATATGCTCGCGAAGCTCACAGCGGTCTCTTGTTTTATTCTAAACAAAACCAAAACACAGCAATAAACAGATTCACTAGTGCGTTAGAAGCCCGCTAGCACGAAGAGTAGGCAAATCCATGTACTAGCCACCATTCTCAAGGTGGCTCAACGATCTCAGTGCCAGTCTTTCCTCGAGTTAACTTTACGATATCATATGGCCTTGCCTATTCCAGCGGTTGCTGTTTGCATATGATGAGGCATATTTAAAGCTGTCGCCTTAAATCAGCCTTGTCTACTTTTCTAGAGACAGACAGACGCAGAACTTTATTGGATCCTGAGAAACACTACTTCTTTTAACAACGTCACGGGCCGCTCCTACGTGGAGACGGAGAGGCCTAGCCTCCCCACCGCATCGTGGGCTCTATGGACAGCCCGTAGTTGTAGTAGTAACTCTGAACTTCGTTAAGCAGAGCCCCTTTTTCTTCTATGAGCCGACGGAGGCACAACTTAGATTATTTGTGAGTGAAAATACAAGGTGTGTCCACTTGAAAAACATCTTCTTCAGCGAGCGATACTCAGTCACGAGCACGAGAGGAATGATGCTGCCGACTACCATCGCTCAAGGTGTTTCTATTCTTTTGTCGACCTCTCAATCGTTCCGGCGCCTGTGTCGATGCCTCTGCGAAGGAACGGCCGCACTTGTTGTGAAGAACGAAACACGGCGGCATCCGCGCGATGTGGCAGACCTTGACAAGTCCGTGGGAAGACACCGGACTGCTTTGGGAGGAAGAGCGGGAGCAGTCAGGCAACTTGGAGAAACAAACAAGTACTCGCGCACCTCGTTGCAGCTAGACAAGCTGGGTCTTTCTATTTAGTTTAGGTGTATTTTAGAGAGACACTGTGCCCTCTGTATCATCATAGACAGCAAGCGCTACTGGTTCCCTCTGTCAGGATAAAGAACACAAAACACTGCGAATACCGGGGGCCTGCACATTCTAAAATCGTGTTTCAATAGTTTTTTCACCCTCCTCTTCTGTAAATACCGATACAATATAAGTATGAAAAACAATTAATTCATAAATTCACATTATACAGTGGTGCTTCGTTTATGTAATGGCAAACGTATTGCCTAAACAAGAACCTCACGATTATAAAAACCAAATGATTAAGTTCTATGAATATTTGTGTTTTGTAAGCATTTGTATTGAGTGGACATGTTTTCATACTGAAAAACTTGGTCTGAGCGTGAGGTTGTTGTACTACGTGCTTTTTTAGAACTTTGTAATTGTTCTATATTTTGTGACGACGCCTATGTTATCGAAGAAGAGAACCGTACCTGGCACCATTCATTGGCACCAACCTCTCCTTATATACATTTATTAAAGTAAAAAAGGTACCACGAGTTTGACAGCGTGCTGCTCAATAGTTAGTGAACTATTTGTTTCCACAAAATGAAAGGAATTAACTTCCATGCGTCGTCCCAGACTGTCTATGTACTACCAGCCTCAAATGAAACCCGAACAGCGGCAAGCCTTCACGATGGTATAGTGCGCGCCATCCACTTTTCAGGATTGACAGGCGCGCACATCCTGTTTGGCAGCTCTGCGCATGTATGATGATAAGTGTATGGCACGTACTCTACCATCCTGAAGGCTTCCCGCTATTCGGGTTTCATTTGACGCAGATAGTACACTACTTTCATTGCGATCAAACTATAGTGCATGGTGATAGGAAAAACTATCAGTGGAGCGAGACAGAGATGGACTCGGAGACCTGTAAACATGTGCTGTTTTAAAGGAAGAACGGGCCACACGTGGTGTCTAGTATAGAATAATAGCGTGATTTACAAGGTTACTTTGCGATTTTATTAATCGAACGCAGCGCCAAAAAAATAAAACTTGGCGACGAAAAAGAGAGACATGGGACGAGGGCCGATTTCCGACTGAGAAATAAGTGCGAAGCATTTCTTTGTGCACTGCAAGCACTTTTGGTATCTATCTATCTATCTATCTATCTATCTATCTATCTATCTATCTATCTATCTATCTATCTATCTATATATCTATATCTATCTATCTATCAATCTATCAATCTATCTATCTATCTATCTATCTATCTATCTATCTATCTATCTATCTATCTATCTATCTATCTATCTATCTATCTATCTATCTATCTATCTGGCCGCTTACGTCTGGGTGCTCTCGTGATCACGCCCTTAACATGGCGTGAACCAAACGTGAACCAAAACTAGTATGGGAAGGTAAGATGGTGTCATCAACATGACGTGCTGGTCAAGACATGAATAATGTCACAATCCCGTCGCACGTCGTCAAACACTTACCGCCAAACAGCGGCACATAACCACGGGCAGGTATGTGCCACTAGAATGGGGGTATGGGACACAGGTGATTGACACATATCTACCTAGGAACGACAAGAACACGCATGGGTAATTTTAACGCATGAGCGTTGCGAAAAACCTGACTTCGGCAGTGTTGACACGACGAATGCAAAAATAAATGCCAGGGTCCCAACAGGAATTGAACCCCAACATTCTGCTTGGCAGTCAATCATTCTATCACATAGCCACGCCAGGTTTTGTAACTACTTTTCAAATAGATCCTAATGTTCAAATAGATCCTAAAGTTCTGGCTATCTACTGTTATAAACATGTGGACGGTACATCTGCGTCAAATGAAACCCGTGTACTCCACATGATATATAGCCGCCACGTCAAGTTAACGTCAATTGCACTTACGTGCCATGCGCTGAAGTTGATCTATGCAGCAGAGTCCAGGGCTTCCTCACGATCCCCGGCGCTTTATACGAACTAATTTATTTGTGTGACGAACCACATAGGAACGGTGTGGTGGAGTAGTAGAGAAGCGGGAAGACGAGGACTAATAAACATGGTTCATCGTACAGCCATCACGTCTGCTGCGATAAATTTATTTATTTATTTATTTATTTATTTATTTATTTATTTATTTATTTATTTATTATTTATTTATTTATTTATTTATTTATAAACTTCGGCGGACCGTAATTCCGAGTAGGATGCGCAATATGCACTATCAAGAACAGAAAACATTGTTGCAAATTGTTTTTTACAAAATGTTCTGGTTGTAAGACAAGTGCTTACGACTTAAAGAAAAGAGCAACGGAACAACTTGGCCATAATATAATTCTAAGGAAGTCCTAAAGGAGCAACAGTACTTGCACAAATTGTGATGGACGTTCGGGGAATGCTTCCGTTAGATTATTCGAATCAGCTATACTATGTGAGGAAAAGAAGCAGCGAAAAGTGTCAGTCCTTGTGAAGATTAGCGTTAGGGAATGAGGATAGTGGTGTCGAGGGGGTCTGCTTAACAAGGGCAAAACGTATACTGCGTTGTCTGAGGATAGCATATGGTTAATTGTGTCTGGAAAAATTCGAACAGCTTTTCTTTATATTTTTTCTAGGCTTTAAAAGCTAATTTGTGTGGGGGGATCCCCAACTATGGAGGTGTACTCAAGTTGCGGCTTAATTAAGGAATAGTAGGAGAACAGTTTAACGCTAGGCGGGGCAGTCTTCAGCTTTTGGTGGCGAAAGCATAATTTTCAGAAACCGGCAGAGCAAATGTTATTTATGTGTGAATTCTAGGGTAAAGTACTCGTTAACAATAAACCTAAGTATTCATATGAGGAAATTTAAGAAAATGTGCTTAAGATAAATTATATGTGTATTCAAAAAGAATTTCTTTTCGGTTTAGAGAGAGATACATGCATTTATTTTCATTAGGAAGTATTCGCCTTTGTTCTCGCCTCTTTGACACATTGCCTAAGTTAGTACTAAGGCCGCATTGGTCACTAATGCAGGTTACTTCTCAAAACAAAACACAATCGTCTGCAAATAGACAAATTTCTACAGGTGTGTTAATTACACTGACAATGTAGAGCAAAAACACACAATGTAAAACAAAAACGTTTATGTAGAGCAAAAACAATAGGGGGCCTAGTACGCTCCCCTGCGGAACGCCAGAGGTCACCGGAAGGCAGCCGGATTGTTGTTCTCTCTCCCGACCGAGCGTATTGATTGTGGTCGTGTAGACAAGCTAAGATCCGGAAGATAAATATTCCTGGAATAACAAACATCCAAAGCTTTATAATTAGTTTATGGTGTGGAACTGTGTCGATTGCTTTACTGTAATCTAAGAACATTACATCACTTTGGCCATCGCTTCTAGTGTTGTGAATGCCCATGCTCCTGTTGGCATCGTTGTGCAAGTGTAAACAACTGGTTGTATAAACACCTACAACTGTTCAACATATGTCTGTGTGTGCAATATTTGTGCATAGATTTAGCGTCATTTCATAAAGTATCGCTCAATAAACAAATTACAAGTTGCCTTTCCTCCACATGCTTGGCTCAACGTCGATCGCCAAGATACGTGGGATCTGCCTTTTTTTTTTTTGATCAACCTCAATTCATTATGCGTGAAAGTGCGAAAAGAGTCACAGAAAGCCTTCTCAACCGGACTGGAGAGCACACAGATAAAAAATCATGACATGTCTACAGAATCAATGATGATGAGTGTGGCGAGGCATCCGTGCATCCGTTCATCCATCCGTCCGTCAGGGAACGGGCTTTTGCAAGCTTCGCCAATTTTTAAACCCATTTTCTGAATAGTGGAAAAACCGGAAGTAAGTGACGGAATGGAAGCACTTGGGAAAGAGACAAGAGTGCACCTCGGTGCTAGTGCCAGTAGAAACTGAGGCCAAGATTGTACATTCTTGCTCTTTCGAGGGCTCTTGTTCCTGTTGGTGCAAGAATATGTGGGTTATATTTATATAAACACATCAGTAGCTCCTACACCTTCCCCCGCCTTACTACGCTTGCTTTTCTTCCAATTCGCTTTTTTTTCTTTCATTATATGAGACTTACAGTACTTGCTTTTGGTTCGTGTCCTCTTGATTACACAATAAGGCAGCCGCGAACCTTAAAGCTAACGTCCTTCTTCGGATGCTTATAGATTATCGCTGACAAGGTGAGCGTTTCACGGTGAAACCCGAGTATTCGACTCACATAATTCACATCAACACAGAACGCCGACGTAAGAAATCGAATCCGTGGCCTGCGGAGCAGTGTCTAATGGCATAGCGGTTGCCTCTGTGAAACCGTCTCGTCTGCCAAAAATAAATAAATAAAATACAGCCCACGGATAGGCCTTCGAAGCCATACGCAGGGTCTCGGGGTTAAATATTCCTGGAACGCAGTTGGCAGTGATTGTGCACCTGGCTGCTATGTGCAACCAGACAGCGCTGCCAACAATGCTGCTTAATTTTATACGAGTTACAACAGGTATTCAAAGACGATGCAAGTGCCCGACCAGAACATTTCAAATGACACAAAAATAATATTGATGGGGGTGGTGTACTTCCGTGCGTCACCACGTGGCTATTCGGTACTTTAAATTAGAGCAGATCTTTAAGACAGCAGTGAAAACATGACCAAGGTCACTCGGGAAAGAAAGTACGTCAAATGCGGTAAGTGTCGGTGAGATTGATTGCAATATGTATTTAACAGAGATGCATGGGCATCTGGAGCACATGCATGCTCGATCGCGTATAATATAGGCCTACATTAGTACATGCAGATTCTCTCACTTGTTTGCGCACAATATATCTTCTAAAGATGGGCACGTGTCAGCATAACCCGACCAAGTACCCCGTACTTGACGACTGTTGTACAGCACAATGGAAAAGCTGCGTAATAATCGCAAGAATTTTATGCGAAGTTAATGCATTGCTACTCTTGTAAGTATTACTCATTCCAAATGCAGGCATTTAAACTCACTACGTGTCGTGTCTATATCAGTCATAAAACGTTTCTTTCTTTCTTCCTTCCTTCCTGTCTTTCTGTCTTTCCCTTTTTCTTTCTTCTTTCTGAAAGTTACAAATGAACAACATTGAAATCATCAGGTCATTAATCTTAATACCATAAATCAACAATAAATGCGCCGGAATTCATGCTTATTATCAAGTCTCCTCAGATTAAATAAATAAATGCTTGCTAGCGAGGATCAACCGGTCTGTTATACAGTCTCACAAGTCGATACCATGTAGTGCTTATGTAAAACTTTAAGCGAGATTTCTACGAAGATGTAAAACCAGCTGATCTATGGCAGCGTTACTTTAGTGCTCATAACTCCTCGTGCACCCAACCATCGTTACTATGTTGGTATTACTTCTCCCGCTATGGTAAGCGTTTCTCTTAAATACCGAGGAAGGAGTCAAAACCAAACGGCTGTCCCGGAGCCAACTCATTCCTTGCATCTTCGCTGCATCCCGTTTGCCGTGTCGCATCCAAAAACACCACGTTGCCGCTCGTAACCTTAATCCACGTGCAGCTGTCGTGTACTGCCTAACACGTCGACTGTGCCCCCCCTCCATTTCAACCCCCCTACTGCTGTCCCGTAATATCTTTATGTTCGCCTCAACGCGAGGACGGGTCGTAGTCATCCAGCGCGTCGTTGTCAGCGTTCATTAGCGCCGACAACAAAGGCGCAGCGTAAGTGAAGCAACGGAAAGACAAAGGAAAATCCTTCGTGCGACTTGGCACCGGGGGACCATAATCGCCTTGCGCGCGAGAAAATGAGCCTTCCCGCGTCGCGGAGGTTAAGCGCGCGCGCGGCCAGAAGTCTTCCGCGCGCTCTCTCACATCGAGGCCGAAGACGACCTTGTCGGAATGCGTTCTCAAACGCATCGGGGCCGAAAAGCCACCAGGCCGAGACGGCAACACAAAGGACGGATATTACACGCCTCGGTGAGGATGGCGCCGCCGCTGAACCACGCACGCTCCGAAGGCACACGCACAAACGGCCGGGCTTGGCCAGCTGGCCACGGGGTGGCCCGCGCGTATGACCAATTGTGACGCACACGAGGCCGCCAAGGTGAGCCGTGATCGCTCACCCTGACATCACCCCACTCCCTCTTGCTCGCTCGGTTACCTTTCCACTGGGGCTCATACACCTGTTCGCGCGTATAGCGTGCTTCGATGCCCATCCATGGGATCGAAAGCCTAAATATTTCCGCAGGCCGATAGTTTGAGGAGTTCCGTGCAGAGAACCACGCGATCTGTGGAGGAACGTGCACTCCCGTAGACTGTAATGGAGTGATCTTAATGTATGCAGCGCTCGCTCTGCGCTGGCATTCACATGATACTTGACGGACGCACTAAAGCGCCGCCATATTCGACTGGTAACGTTGGTCCGGTAAAGTTCAGTCTCGTAACGTTAGTTGGCCTGGCACCTTTAACAAGTGCATGAATGGTACTGGAGTGGACTGGTGCACATAGAAACGGATGCACTCCGTATTTCACGGCCTTGGCCATTTGACGCCACGGCGCACGAAACTGGGAAATCATTGCAGTAAACGGCCAAGATGGCGGCTTCGGTGAATAAAAAGATAAAAACGTTTATAGGAGGCAAATGTATACATACTATGCTTTGATCCATAGACTCCGTGCGGCGCGCGGCGTATCGAGGGTATGGGGAAGTAAAGCACAATTGAATAAAAGAAATGGAGATGTATGCGGGTAAGGTGAAAAAAGAAGCATTGCGCTGTTCGGCTGGCGGTGGTGGTGGCGACCTGGGGAGTTTCCGTTCCATTACTCAGTTGTTACGCTGTCTTTCGGGCATCGCCGCAACACTTTTTTTTTCTTCTGTGGCCTCCGGTGCTGTGTGCTTGCCCAGTACCGGCCGCAATCCGGCCGTCCAGTTGGCTGGTGTGGCGCACTTGCATATTGCCACGCACTCGCCTGCCAAGGATAACTTGGTAACAGTTCTTTCGGACCCCAGAGACAGTGCGAGGGAAAAGAGATTACGGCGAGCCAAGAGACAAAAAAAAACAGAAAAAAAAACAGGCACAAAAACGGTGAGTGAAAAAGAGAAAAAAACGGAAAATTTCATATATGTAAGCCTACTACGACTTGAGACAACGCCTTTCCGTCTTTTTGTTTTTTGTTTTATGAAGCGTTAACCGTGACAGCCAAGATATCCTCAAAAAAAAAAAGCCAACGGCTGGGGACTAAGCAGCCGCACGCCACTAAACCTGCTCTATATCACCTCCTTTCTCCGGTATGCCGTTTGCTCTCTAAATGTGCTGATGGTGATCAATGAGGGCACACCCTTGAGCTTGAGCAATCTCATAATTACGCCATTCTCGGGAAAGTTATCAGATAATTGCGTCTCCTCCAAGGCATAGAGTTTCCCAAAACTAACTAGAGGAAAGAGTGGCGTTGCGAACGTTCAGCAATCGTGGGAATGATGTGTAGTGCCCAAATTGGTCTTCATGCTTTCGGGCTTCAAGCGTAGGTTCCTTTGTTTAATGCTGCGTTTTGGTTTTGTTTCGAATAAAAAAAAACAGACAATTGGGAGCTTCGTGACCCGATTTGAATTGATGAGCCTAACAAGGCCATGTTCGTCAAGTGATGCACATTTTTTAACTGTTGTCTCGTGACAAAGTAGTTCTAAGCCACGCTAGCCAAAACGGAGCTGAAAGTACGAAGATTAGACAAATTTGTGAACTACCCATCACTCCCATGCTGGCTGAAACGCCGTGCGTTGCTGCTCCCATAGGCACTACCACCTGAGTTCTTTCTAGTGTATTTATATGTGACATGTGTCTACCTTTCTCTCTCTCTTTTACTCCCTTCTCCCCCTCCCCATGTGTAGGGTAGCAAACTGGACGCATAGTCTAGTTAACCTCCCTATCTTTTCTACACTCCTTCTCTCTCTCTCTCTCTCTCTCTCTCTCTCTCTCTCTCTCTCTAGTGTATTTATGGAAAAATCTATGCCCCGAGGTATCTGTCTTGCCCTTCCCATAAGCAGTGTCATTAAAACATGCTTCGACATCTGAATACCTACACCCATGATCTTGATTTTCATCCCTCTCTCTTTAAGGTTTGGAGCCCAATGGTTTGTGAGAATACATAAGAGGAGATGGGTCCAGAACTGCAGAAGTCGGGAAGACAGAAGCTTGCAAGGAAAATTAGCAAACATGTGTTTTGATGTTTCGACACGTGGACTTGCAACTGGAAGGGCCATCGAAGAAGAAGACAAGTCTGCACGTCGGCTCCGACAAAACCACCTGTTTACGAATGTTCAAGGAGAAATGAAAACACAGGCAAAAGTAAATAAGGGGCAAAATTCACAAAAACTATATACCTCATTGTTTATGTGTTACATCATTCCCGATGACGCGCCGATATGCTCAAACACCACTCGTTCCGTTAGTTCTTCCTGTGATGTACACATGAAACATTTACTGCTGGATGTGCCGCTGCAACTCTACGTCCTTGTGAGTGCATTGAAGGACACCTCTAATTCCTTTATTCTCTGGCTGATTTACTTCTTTTGATTTTGTTCTTCTGCGGCCGAATACGTCAACAAGATCAATACTGCGCTGTGCTGTAAAAGAACCTACCTGCACTCGTTCACTCCGCGTATATTTAAGGACTGTCACGGCCTTCCTGGACCAACCACCTCCATTGGAAACTCTGCTAACTTTCGAGCACTCAATGCGAACACTGCAAAATAAGCTATCCTATTCTTTGCATGTATTATTGCCTTCTTGTTGTACCATACAAGCTAATATTGTATATTAGTGTAAATATTTTTGTACCGTACCATAGATGCGAAGCACCGAAGAGTCTTGGTTAGTCAACGTCTAATGACGTCACGATGTATAATTTAGCCAAAGTTCATCATAATATGGGCACACGACAGACACACAAAAAAAAAGGTGTAACTACCACTGCTCACCAACAGTCCACTAAAGATGAAGATAACAGTTAGCTCATCAAACAGACGATGCTGAAACACCCTCCCCTATAGGGAAATGAAACCGGACATGTAGGGAAGAAGAGGAAAAAGCGCCACCCCAGGGTAAGCTGCATTCCAATGCTCTTTTCCAACGACGTTAGTGGAGCAAAATTACCCTCCCCTGCTTGCTCAATTTCACTCTGGTCGCTATTACAAATATTATTAATTAAAGAAACCTCTTCTAAAACATTGCATGATTCACCCCTCCCAAAGTTTCATGTTGGTCGAGCAGAATGAGCCTTCCCTGCATGATTCACCCTTCCCCACCTTTTTTTACCAGTACGTTATTCTTAGTTTTTCGGGTATTCTCAAATATTATCATCTCCTTTTAATAATTTTCGAGTCTTGATGGTACTACAGTAAAAGCGGCTTAATTGAACGCTCGTGAATCCGGAAAATCAAATGTTTTGGACGTGTCCTCTGGTCCAGGCTAGCATATGCATGGTTTAATAGTATCAAACTCTCGTTATTTCAGTCTAATTTCATTGCTCTCCGGTTAATTCAGAGCGTCTTCAGAGCCCACTGAGCGTAAACTGCCGCAAATACGTGACGCAAATGAACGGAGAGGGCATTCGCGGACAGCCTAAACGGCCGCGTTCTTTCCAAAAGGCGTGATCTATGAATGAAATCGCTTTGTGGGTACGTAATAAGGCATGGGTTCAGAACACGTTTCAACTTAAGACACTGGTGTCTTGAGCTGCGGTCACATTGTAATGTCACGAATGACTAAAATTGTGGCTATTAAAGTGCTCTTATGCGATGTAAGTACAGGGATTACGCATTTTAAAAAAAATGAAATGAAAGTGTGTTCACGTAACAGACGCTAATGTATTGTCTTCTTCATATTATCAATAATCAGAATTTCGTTAATTCAGACACCTCTACTGGTTTCGGGAAATTCTAACTGACAAGATTTGGGTGTAATAAAAAAAAGAAGTGAAAAAGAAAGAAAGGACAGATTGAGAACTGCAACTTGTGTAACGCTCCTTCCAGTAACCATAGGAAAACAAAAAAAAAGGGGGGGGGGATACATTTCTTGAGGAAGATTGATCGAAGAACAGGAAAGAGTGACGCGTATGCTTTTTAACTTGCCAAGGTTTTTCACTATACACCATCAGAGGCAACGAACAATTGATAAAAAAAAAGAGTGTGCATTGTGAGATAGACAGCAGGCTTGGTTGCGTGCTATTCCTGTACACTCATGGATAACATCTGAAAGACTACACTGTTGGGACTGTGTGGTTGAGCCGCGAACAAATCTGTCTCACGTCCATGACCGCACATCCTCTCCGCAAAGCTGGGTCGTGAGAGGTGCTCGTTGGTTTATCAACGGTATTTGGTGTTTGGGCTGTCAACTCGTAACATCTGTCTGGCTTATAGAGTAAAAAAGGGAAAGAGCGCGGTTCTTGCATTGTCTACACATTTATCCTCCTTTTTTTCTCTCTTCTAAACATCAAACGGTAAAGATACAACGCATTCGTTCAAGTCTTTTTTTCTTGTTCTGACTTTGATCGTGACGGGTCGCTCACCCTCAAGGCTTTTGATATAGGAGGCGCCTCGTGATAATCCATCACAGTGATGGCCGTGAAGAAAGTTTCCGTGAGAGTGTTTGCAGTGTTATTTAAAGAGATCACTTTAATCATCGCTGAATGGTCCTTAATCGCGCGTTAAGGAGTATTCTGCACGAGTAAAAAGTTCAAAAGAAAAAGGTAAAGCAATCTGGTTAGTTCCACGCCGTGAAAACCACCTTCCGGGAAAAGTAATACGCAAGCGCGCGAGCTTAAGTGATTGGCAAGCGGGATCACATGGTGCCACAAACATGCCAAAAAATTTTGAAATACGTGGGCTTATAGACTTCAGTAATCATCATCATAATCATTTACCATCGTCATCATCATTTAGTTTTATGTATTCACTCGTGCACCCCCTCCGGTCACGAGACCTGCGCAACGTCTCCTCCTCCTCCTCCTCCTCCTCCTCCTCCTCCTACTACTACTACTACTACTACTACTGCTACTACTACTACTACTACTACTACTACTACCACTACTACTACCACTACTACTACTACTACTACTACTACTACTACTACTACTACTACTACTACTACTACTACTACTACTCAACGACAGCGGCAAAAAGCAGAATAATACAGCATTACTGTAAACGATGAAGCGAGAAAGCGTGCGCGCGGAACAAGCCCCCCGCGAGTCATTTGTTCCGACAGGCCATGGTCGCCAGTAGCACGTAAGCGTTGTGTGCGAAAAATATCGAGAGTTGGAGGGGGTAGAGTGCCTCTTCACCACGTGGCAACGACAGAGTGAAAAAAAGCTCCGAGGCTATAGCCGTGGACGATGAGGCGGTCACGCTCATCACGCAAGACAAATTGGCGCGCCTGTATGCGGCGAAAGAGCGTGACACCATCACGAAAACGTCGCTGCATACGATAGAACCAGGATAAGTAGACGCTGGATTGGGGGTGCAAGAGCGTCCTTCGTTGGCATGGGAGTATGAAAAGTAAGGCCGGGCGATACTATAGCCCGCATCAAGCGCGATACACACGAAGGACGCCGTGGAGATGTTGTTCTTCCAGGTATTGCGGTATGCGGCTGCTATGTGGCCCGAGCGATCTTACTCGAGAATCAATATCCGGCACGCGTGCGTGCCATCATCGGTGGCCCCTTCACAGCATCAAAACCATGAAAGGAGCGGCATGTGCCTCGGCTGAAATCCCCATTTCTATGGTTCAATCTCAGACGGTGATAAGACGCCGTCCAGTACGTTGCAGTTTCGGGCACAATAATAGAAGATGTGTAGCGATGGGGTTTAACTTCAGTGTGCATTCAATCATCGAGACTAACATAAAACTCAGACGACATTCTCGAACACCCCGCTTCCCCTTTTTATTCCTCTACGCAACTGACGTATCGAATAGTTCTCGAAAAATGTACATCCACATACAGAAAGCGTGCAGCTGGACGTTTATGTGTGCGAACCCGTCACTGTACCGAAACTTAATGCCAGTCTTACTGCCAGGTAATAAAGACTCGTTTTTATATGTCTATACTGCAATAGTGCACATACATATAGAGGCATAACATATGACACTCTGACTGTTATTATAGAAAAGTTCTATTCTGGTGGCTGACGTTCATGTATGAAAAAAAAGCGTAGAACATCAATTTATCGGCCACTGATCAGCTCAAATATTCCAGCGTTTTTTTTTGTAGAAAACAATGAATGTGGAGTAAAAGTAAACATAAAGTGTATGATTTCTGCTACATGGCAGGGTGACGTAAACAGTATTGCCTCAAATACAAGCAAAGTCACATAAGAAACAAACGTTATGTCATTTATGTGTTTTCGAAACAACGAGGCTCTTTATGTGCTACATGATATTATTTAATGACCGCTGTTAACCGCGCTTGACAAGATCTTATGTCCCATGCCAAGAAAACACTAGTATCTTTTGGTGCATGTCTCTTCAATCCATATATACAGTCAGCAATATTAATGTATATATTTACTTCAGCAATATTCACCACACCAGCCCCATGACAGCCACAGCTTCCCTTTTTTATAATTTTTAATAATTTATTTTATATCTCTCTGTTCCTATCCTCTTTCCGACCCTTATTTTCCCACCCCTTCGCAGGGTAGCAAACTAGTTCTTCTAGGCTAATCTCCCTGTCTCTTCCTTTTATTTATTTCTTTCTCTATCTCTGGCTTCCATCTTCACAGTATAGTGAAAGAGTTCTGTTCTTCTTTTTCTTTCTTTTCTTTTTTTTTGCTTCGTCAGACGGAATTATGCCGCTCTACATCATATTGTCGCAATGTGGAAAGAACACGATACATGACGACGGTGCGACCAGGAAACAAAAAGGTCCGTACTAACAGAATAAGAAGAGCAGCCACTTCAACGTCACCTTCCGCGGAGGAACCGTAGTTGCTCTCCACCCTCGTCACTTCGTCATCCTCTGCCATCCTGCCCGGCCTTTAGTCGTGACAATATGCTTTGACACCGTCCTACGACTTTCACAAACTGTGGCAAGAGGGCAAAAAAAGAGGCGGATGCCAACGAGTTTTCCACAGCAGGGTTATTTTACATCCAGTGCAGGCTGTTCAGGAGTACCAGGATACGACGCTAAGAATAGGCCTTACTGCCCTGACTTGGGTTAAAATCTTCTGATTTGCCAGCTTGTTCACTTGGTTGTAGTATCTTGGACACCGGTAGCACCTTTTCTTTCCCTTTCCTCTTCAAAGCTACACTTGACGCATTTCGTATTTATTTTTTTATTTTTTGGTAGCGTGCTATACTATGGTTCAGCATGGGGGGCATAGTTTGTTGTTTTAACCCCATGTTATTGTACGACCAATTCTGTCCGCACAACGCTTTTTGTCCTGACGTGGGAGCCACCTGCCTCAACCTAAGGGCGGATCTTCCGGACTTCAATAAACTTCATCATACCGTACCATTATCGTGAGTGCATACAGATAAGACAAACTCCCTGTAGTAAAGGTGCATCAACAATTGAAACGCATTCAAGTTTGGTCTTTTTTCTCTTCAGTGCACACTGTGCACAGCGTAACAAATAGGGCTTTCGGTATCACAAGGCGGGAATCAAACCACCAAGCAACCCTCAAAAGCAGAGTGGCCAAGCGATCTCAGCGGAAGCATGACGAGATCAATGCGACAAAAACCAAAGTATGTGATACGCATATAAATTTTATGGCTAACGGTATAGGCAAAGACCTAATCAAGGAGGGATGACCGGAGGGACACGTCCGGTTAAGGCCGTCAACCAGCGGAAAGGCGCCGCCTTGGAGGCCAAAGTCCACGTAGCCTGCAGCGCACAGCGCTTGGGGCGAAGGGGCACGTGTAGGTGAGCGAGTGAGCAAGAGCACTCACGCCAATGCGGCAGCAGCGCCGGACGGCACGCCGCTGGCCGCCGCAGCGTCCGGCGAGGGTCGAACGGCGAAAGGGGCGCCGCATTGTCCGGGGGCCTCCGCCTTCTCCCTGAACCAGATTCGCCGCCCATTCCACACACGCCCTGGCATCCGATAGCGGTCCGATAAACGGAAAGCGTGTTGCGTCGACGCACGCGGCCGGCCCCACCTCCTCCTCGCGTCCACCCGGTGGCGGCGAGAGCGCAGAAGGTGAAACGAGAAACGGCCACTCGGGCCCGAGGTATAAAAGAGTGACCAGGAGCAGTGGAGAGTCAGTCTGGACATCAGCTCCACCGAGACCACACACACCATGAACGCTGTGAGTATCCACGCACTGCTTCGGCTACTTCAGCACCCGTTCTGTGACTGGATAGAACCGACTCTGCGAGGAAATGTACCCGACAGCTCCATCGTACGCCTTAGCGCTGTCCGTGCCCCTTCGGGACAGGTGCCTGGACCGAAACCACAGGATTCAAATTGCTACGAGACGACATGAGAACAGACAAGAGCTTCCGATATGCGGGCACAGCCGGAATAGTATAGTTTGAGGGAGTGTAGCTACTGAGTTGACAAAAAGTGCTAAGTTCCAGAACAGCTCGATCTGTAGATGATCATTCGAAAAAGTGCAGCTGTAGCTAACCAGAGACGAGCGAGCTCAACTTCGCGTAGCGTCAGCACGTCACATTCCCCTAACACTTGGTTTTTCTTCCTGCAGTTCACCGCCCTCGTTGTTCTGGCTCTTGCCTACTCCGCCAACGCCGGTGGCTACGGCCTCGGCTATGGTGGATATGGAGGCTACGGTCTCGGCTACGGTCTCGGCTACGGAGGCTACGGCCACGGAGGCTACGGAGGCTATGGCGCCGTTGTTGCTGCCGCCCCCGCTGTTGTCGCTGCCCCCGCCGTCGCCAAGGTCGCCGTCGCTGCCCCCGCCGTCGCTAAGGTCGCTGTTGCCGCCCCTGCCCGCTCCTACACCTACCGTAGCGACCACTTCGGCCCCGCTGTTGCTGTGACCCGCGCTGTCGCCGCTCCCGCCGTCGCCGTCGGACACGGCTACGGTTACGGACACGGAGGATACGGCCTTGGCCTCGGCTACGGAGGCTTCGGCTATGGCGGCTATGGAGGCTACGGACACGGTGCCGCCGTTGTCGCTGCTCCCGCTGTCGCCAAGGTTGCTGTCGCTGCTCCCGTCGCTGTCGCTGCCCCCGTCGCTGTTGGCTATGGCCTCGGACACGGATACGGTTACGGCCACGGCTACGGCTATGGCGGCTACGGAAAGTACTAAGGTTAAATCATCCCCTCGTCTCAGGTACGTGGTAACTGGAAGGTCCAATTAAACAGACAATGAATTTATATGGGCACAACCTCTGTGATAATGGCTGCAACGAATACCCTGCGTTCAGCTTGAACAACGCGACTAAAAAAACAAATAATAGATTGTGTCTTCATCTAATGAATTGGCGAACTGGCGCTAATTCGCATTTGTAAAGCTAGAGACGCATGCTGTTGACTACTAGCGTGTAATAGGGTTGAAATGGCAAGATCTGCTTGCTTCGATACTACTGCAAAATTTTAAAAAAGTAGCTCGCGCTAGGATATTTATAAGCCTGTGAAGTAACGTCAATACTTTCTATTGTGGAAGTACGCTGATCACTTGTGCATACGATGGCTAACACACAGTTCTTCTTTTCATCTCCTCCAACAGCACATCCGAGCTCCTGGGCGGTGGGGTCTGAGTGTCCAGATGCAACTTCACTGGCGGGTCGCCAGCCTTCCGCCAACCAGGGGCCATTTCGCTCTCCCCTCTCTCTTTATAGGACAAATAAATTATTTTGCGTTTGTTTATTTCTGGCTCGCCACAGTGGTCTCTTTTCTACCATCTCTATGCCCTGGAAGGTTAGCCAAATCCGCACCTCCATGGCTGAAGACCTACTCATCGAAGATCTGAGAACTTCATGAAATTATAAAAGTGATGATTCAAGGACAACTGCGTATATTTTGAAGACCCGGGGATTAAGTTAAGCAAAGGCCAAAGACGTTATACAGAGGCGAGGATCAGTGCATTCATGTAATGAGAACCCTAAGGTCCTGACGTTAAAGCCGTATTCATATCTGGTGTGGAAAACTTTACAGCAAACCTCAAGCCATAGAGGAATTTAGGAGACAGAAAGAAAGAGGAACCAACAACCTGGACACGGAATTGTTGCCGTATGCTCACGCAGTCTTGTTTCCGAAAAGATACTCTCAAATCCCATGCACCGAACTAACTTCAGCCTACAGCGCGCCGCGGTATAGCTTAGAGGACAAGGTGTCGCGCTGGTAACCTCGAGCAGGGGAACTAGAGTTTCAGCCAAGGCCGCCGCACTTCAATAGAGGCTAATGTAAGAACACCATGGTGCTGGTGTCTATAGGCACTCGTTAAAGAATGCAAGATGTCAACTTTGGTCCATAGTCCGCAGTTAAGGCGCGCCTTGAAATCATGCCAGTGTTTTGGCACGTAAAACCCTTTTATTACTTTTCTGCATACGTCATTTTGTAAAGTGACAAGATGAAGCTGATTTACGTCCTGTAGCCCAAACCTTATTTCAAGACGCTCTCCATTCGATGCGTCTCAAATAATAGCCCTGATATTTTGTTACACGAATGAAACGAAAAATGTGTAAGAATCAGTTCTGCCTAACACGCATCGAGCATGGCCCCGCCGCGGTGGTCTAATGTCTAAGGTACTCGGCTGCTGAATCGCAGGTCGCGGGATGGAATCCTGGCTGCGGCGGCTGCAATTTCTGTGGAAGTGAAAATGCTGTAGACCCATGTGCTGAAATTTGGGTGCACATTAAAGAACCCCAGATGGTCGAAATTTCTGGAGTCCTCTACTACGGCGTCTCTCATAATCATATGTGGCGGTTTCGGGACGTTAAACCGCTCATATATCAATCAATCAGCATCGAGTAGGAATGACCGTGTCATAATAGGCTCAAAATGCTATACCGATTGTTCACGCAATAAGAATAGCCTTGACGCTCGTGCCACTATTAAGAATTGCATAAAGCCAAGTCACCGCCACACGTGTGCCGTAATGAATTTCGTTTTATTTCGTTTTAGTGCAGACACAGACAATTGTGCACCAGAATACACATGGAGGCAAGCAATCAGCCAGGGATAAGTAAACATGAAAGCGCGCTTATGATAACGATGTCCAGTTGGTGCATAGCTCTATGGCGTTACGACGGTGTCATTTCGCGCGACTTGACACAGCCACTTGCAGCGTTTACGTTATCGCGGTACTGTACAGCAAATACAGAATTTTAAAAGGCACCAGGTATTCAAAATGCAATGGCCAAACCCCGAATCTTACAAACGCATTCAGGTCATTCGACACAACAATAATATGAACACGATGGAAGTCATGCTTAAAATATCAGTTCGCAAAATTTAATACGTCCAATCCAATCGTGCCTTCGTGGGTGCATTCGATACTTAATATGATTCGAGTACGTTCGTGAAGGGCTGCAACACTTCTCATTAAACTGCAATCTCGTGCCACTGCAAGGTTGTTCTATGACCTCATGCTGGAACCAGAGAAGTGCGGGCAATTTTCCAGAACCTGTGAGGTTAAGACGGCAGTCTGGGAATCCAGCTCATGTTGCGTTTACTTCCATTTTACGCATTGTTGCGTTTACTTCCATTCAATCTGCAATCTGATGCATCGTTTTACAAACTGATGTGTATTCATTATTTGGTAAGCAGCCTCGCATAAGACGCATGTGGCTGCGACATGACACAAAAACACATTATTTGTGTGTGTATATAGACGCTGTGTACTGCTTCCAGAGGAAGGTGACGTACACTGTGCTAGGCCAACTTGAAAACCAACAAATATCGCATTGCTTTTCAGGACATTGTCCAATTGCACCGTGCTGTCTAATTTGCCATCCTGACCCAGGGAGCTGGTACGAACTCTCCGATTGGCTCAAAATGCCATACACAGTTGCACATTACGGCATAATCTGACGGAGTACAGATTTGCACTTCAGAAAGAGAGGTCCCAGGTCATTGATCCAAAAAAAACATCATGCCTAATACTTCATTCGCGAACTATGGGCCTTCATAATAATAATACACCCAAAAACCCGATATGATTTTGAGAGATACCGCAATGAAGGGCTTCGGAAATTTCGGCCGTTTAGTGTTCCTGTGTGTTTAGAAAAAGTGGCTAATGATTTAGAGTACTTGGTACTCTACTATCTAGAGATCATAAAGCCGTCCTGTGGGCCTCACACTTTATCGTGCCGTGTTGACAAAAATTACGCCGTGAACGAGAGCACGAGAACAGCATCTCACAAGCACGTTGCACAAATTACGCTCGTAGACATCCCCCATGTTGCATCTGGAGTTTTGAGGATCCCGCTGCTGCCCCCAGTTGTTGGAACCTCGGGTTTGACAGGATCCCACCGCTGCTATACCGGTTGTTGGAACGGGAATTTCGAGGATCTCACGCCTGCTATCTGTTGTTGAAACCGGGAGTTGACCAGGATCCCACCACAGCTATCCGTTGTTGAGTTGTTGAGACTTTGTTGTCGGGAGTTGGGAGTTTTCAGGACATTGTTGAGTTGTTGGGCACCGGGGACTCGGGGAGAAGACGGCGAGCATGAAGTGACTGATGAGGAAAACCGTACTGGGGTTTATTTTACATTATTTACAAGCGAGCATTTCTCGCCACATGACGATCATCTAGACGAAGATGTCCTACATCGTGAGGATCTCATCTTTAAGATTCTGTGTCCAACCACCGAACACACATCACTTTCGACGGTGCCAGCCACACCCGCCCTTGTCAACGTCTTTAACCGGGACATGCCCACCACACTCCCCCTCCCGCGCCAAGTTGTCTCTTCCTTGTAGTGAAAATGCCGCTGGGTACTGGATATCACGCTCTTGCTACCAGGACCATTAAAATGACCCCCGCTTGTCACGCTCATATTGCGCGGCTGATAGTAATCTATGATGACACCACCATCTCTTCAAGGAGGTCGTCTCGACCGAAACCATTTCGGTCATCTCGATGTACACTTTTTGGCGTCGTGACTGCATGCACCTCGCTTTCCGGTTGGGAGGACAATACCCATATTTGGGCGGCTGTTAGCAAGCCCGCATCCTTTCGGCAACTTGTTCGCAGAACGACGAACACCCCTTTCTCTTTGAATCAAACCTGGAACCCAACACCCAGCGCATGGGCTCCAAGCATGTCACCTCCAATTAAATATGGGTCTTTATGATATGTCTTATCATAAGTACGTCTTGCTGCCACTGTTCCAGTAAATGCGTCCGCATTGTTCCCGTACATATCTATCTATCTATCTATCTATCTATCTATCTATCTATCTATCTCCATGATAAAAGCATCGATATTGTGGAATTTTTTTTTCGTTTACTCACCACACCACTCACAAAATGAACTGAAATGCAAACAACAAAAAAAATTGCCCGCAGCTTCCCTCGGGGGAACACTGAGGAGGATGCGGAGCATATAATTGGTTAACGGGGTGTTAAAGTGCGACTTACTTGGGTCGATGGCTAAATTGGTTAACGTGGTTGTGAAATGGGGTGTTAAATTGCGACTTACTTGGGTCGATGGCTAAATTGGTTAACGTGGTTGTAGGAGGGGGTGTTAAATGAGTGAACACGTACACACGTATGCGAAAGGACGGCGCTGGTCGAAGGGACGTCGATCATTGTGTTTGTGGATTCGTTGGAATTCATTTCACCGCGACCTTGGACGTCGACGCGCCGTACAAACCAACCGACGAGCGGCAACTGAGCGAGCGAGCGCCGACCTTGAGTATATATACAGCGCGACGGCGCATGCACTGTCAGCTGTCGAATGTTCTCGAAGGAGAAGCGCGCGCGCGGCACAGATGGCGACGGCGCGACGGCGCATGCGCTGTCAGCTGTCGAATGTTCTCGAAGGAGAAGCGCGCGCGGCACAGATGGTGGGCGACGGCGCGACGGCGCATGCGCGCGCGTCAGCTGTCGAATGTTCGAGAAGCGGTGCGGACGGCGCGGACGGCGCACTACAAGGCGCGAGTATAAGATGCTTCCGCATCTAAAAGATGTATGTTGCGAGGACAGACGCCGTGTATCTGTAGCGAGAAAACAACGGGCTGTAGACGCAGAGGAGGGAACACAAGTCTAACAGCATCTAAATATTTCGCTAATCTTGTTTCGCGCTTTCATATACTCACTGCCCCGCCGCGGTGGTTTAGTGGCTAAGGTACTCGGCTGCTGACCCACAGGTCGCGGGATCGAATCCCGGCTGCGGCGGCTGCATTTCCGATGGAGGCGGAAATGTTGCAGGTCCATGTGCTCAGATTTGGGTGCACGTTACAGAACCCCAGGTGGTCGAAATTTCTGGAGCCCTCCACTACGGCGTCTCTCGTAATCGTATGGTGGTTTTGGGACGTTAAACCCCACATATTAATCAATTACATTTACTCACTATAGAAAATCGACCATGGTTACGCACACTCTCAGTGATGCACAACCAATCGACAAATAAGAAAGAAGTGAACTATATAAAAAAATCTACTGACACGTGACTAAATAGTTATCTATATTAGTACAACATATGTGTGCTTCAGAGATTCCTACACTCTAACCTGACGTTGTATGTTCAGAATTTACGCATAAATTTAGGTTATTTTACGCCTAACATATGTGACGCTTACTAGATCTACTCTGTCGGCAAGCAAGTGGGGAGTAAATAAGCCGACGCGCACATGCTTCTTTTTATCTTGTTGTCACCGGTTTTCATTCAGAAAAAACTGCTACAGGAATGTTATCACTCAGCACAATTAGCGCCAAAAATGTATCGCCTCGTTTCTCGAAAGTAGTCGACGATGCTGATCTATCGCCTGTGTAACAAGAAAAACCATGTACATACATTCCGGAACTCACGCGAGCTCCCGCGATAACACTGGAATGCTCGTTGATACGTCTATAAAATTCGGCGCGTTTCACCGAAGATCAGATTATCGGCGACCGTAATTGCCGCCGTCGTCGTGTTACGAGTGTTGCTCGTACTTTAAGCGTTCCTTTTTCTGGCGACAAGTTCGCCCAATAAATAACTCAATCTCTACCTGTTCGACTTCCCGGTTTTTCACACTCACATCCACGTGGAAATGTCTCCTCGCTGATGCACAGGTTCGCGTGGGTGCGCGCGCTTGTGTCAAGATTTTTGTAATGTATGCTACAAACACCGTGCGCGCTTACAATGAGTTTTAGGGGCGAAGCTTCTTATGGCGTGGCTTGTGCGTCCCTCGTAGTACGTAACCACCAGTGGCACATACCCGAAATAGGTATAACATTTGACCTCCAAGTTGGTGCCGATGAAAGATTTCTTCTGTGCGTTGTTTAACAATAAAAAATAGTGCTCAATGTACATGCCAATGGCTGCTAATGGGGAATTGGAAACAGGAGCATTCGGCTTTTAGTCAACGCGCACGCTGCGATCCCCATTAGCAGCCGTTGGCATGTACATTGAGCACTATCGGACAAGAAAGGGTTGCTACATTATACTCGCTGGGTGTAACCTCCTTAGTTTTAGAAAGCTTTAGCGAGCGTTGAGCCGCAGGGTCATGAATACAACGAACTAGTATATACCATGAATGAATTCGAGGTGGTTAAAGGGGGAAGCAGATACAAAGCGCAAGCCGTAAGAAATTAAAAGCTGAATCGTCCTGTCTCTCATTTCACATTAGTAGCCACTGGCATGTACATTGAGCACTATCTGACTGGAAAAGGTTGCTACGTTATACTCGCTGGGCGTAACCTCCTTGGTTTTAGAAAGGTTTAGCGAGCATTGGGCCGCAGTGCCATGAATAGAGTGAACTAGTATATACCATGAACTCAAGGTGGTTGAAGGTGGGAAGTAGACCCGAAGCGCAAGCCGTAAGAAAGTGTGCGTGTGCCACCTCTCGTTTAGTCCTTGGAATGTCCACTGAATGGCGGTGCTTCTATATGGGGAATATATGATAAAAAGATGCGAGATGGTGGGACTTGGAGTGATGAATAGATGGACGAACGGACACACAGACAGATGCATGGATGGACGCATGAAAGGACGCAGGGGCGGATGCATGAACGAACTCAGGGACGGGCGCACGAACAGACGCATGGACGGTCACACAGACGGACGCATGGACGGACGAATGCTTCGCCCCACTCTCCATCATTCACTCCGTGGATATGCTGCCATTTTTTTCTACTTTCTACATTCCTCTGAAGTGTCCATGAGAAATTTGTGGTATTTTGTAATGGTTTGTATGCACCATTCATGTCATGTGCAACAGTGTTACTTTACTGCTTTCATAAGCATTCATTACCTGCTTACGAATTGTCTCCTGCCTATGTGAGTTTCACATTCATATTATAGCTTATTACGCCCTCATCATTGCCACTTCGAGTTCTCTACCATCTTAATGCTGATTGATTGATTGATTGATTGATTGATTGATTGATTGATTGATTGATTGATTGATTGATTGATTGATTGATTGATTGATTGATTGATTGATTGATTGATATTTGGGGCTGAACGTCCCAAAACCACCATATAATTATGAGAGACGCCGTAGAGGACTGCGGAAATATCGACCACCCGGGATTATTTAACGTGCACCCAAATCTGAGTACACAGGCCTACGAAATTTTCGCCTCAATCAAAAATTCAGCCGCACCATGTTAATTCCATCCCGTGCTGTTTCATTAGGCGTAATTGCTGTTTTCATTAGATCAAGGTGCACTGAAGATGCAAGTATGGTAAGAGCCTATAAATACCGAACCAAAAAGTAAGCGACCAGGCATATACGACCGAAAGCATCGAAAGGGGGCCAAGGGCGAATATACATGGGTTGCACATGACGTAATTTCCAGCTAGCAAAGTGAGCAGCTGCCATGTTTGTCAACATACGCCGTCAGGCTGCGCATACAGCTCACCGCCACGTCGGAGCTTGTCGGCGTCACTCGAGCAATATGGCGAAGAAAGACGCGCAGTGTTTTGCCCGTCGTACTTCAAAAAACTTGTGGGACCTACTCGTGTACGTTACTGAGTCTAAAATAAAAATGTGCGATGGTTTCGACCCGTTTACGAACTATGCATCGGTAAGGACGGTACGCCGAACGTTGATCTGTAGCCTTCGTGACACACTATTTAGTGCTTGTGACATTGCATGTCACGCTACAACAACTGAAGGTGTACAAGTCGCTGAACGGCTACTTGACCAGCAAATGCGTGAAGAGCATAGCAGCAAAAAAGCTTACATCACAGCGTGTCATCATTCTAAGGGAGGTTACGTTACGACGCTATAACACGTTCAGGTTGAAGTAAAACTTCGTCTTTCTCAAGACGCATGGACTTCAACAGAATCTACAGCCGATGATTCATCACGCTCTCCTTCTGCTATCGTGGCAGGCAGTTCGAGCGATGTTTCCGACACCGTGAACGGCGTAGCTACTGCGACTGCATCCAGCGTGTTCGTCGGTCGCTTTTTAGAGCGGTAAAAACGCGCACATGCTGCGGTAGTAGTCCGGGCATAACGGCCGTGGTCCAGAAGTAGACTCGATCGGTGCCCAGTCCCGTTTTGCGTTCATTAAATTCGCCGGTTGTCGTATGAAAGAAGACACGTTCACATATGTTGCGTCGTCAGACATCATATGCATTTACATTGCAATTACTAGTGATAGCATGGCCCCGCCGCGGTGGTCTAGTGGCTAAGGTACTCGGCTGCTGACCCGCAGGGCGCGGGTTCGAATCCCGGCTGCGGCGGCTGCATTTCCGATGGAGGCGGAAATGTTGTAGGCCCGTGTGCTCAGATTTGGGTGCATGTTAAAGAACCCCAGGTGGTCAAAATTTCCGGAGCCCTCCACTACGGCGTCTCTCATAATCATATCGTGGTTTTAGGACGTTAAACCCCACAAATCAATCAATCAATTAGTGATAGCATGTCCTATACTTTCTTTGGCATTATTATCTGTTAGTTGTCATGAATATTCCGTGTAACGAAGAATACGAGCCCATAAATTTACACTTTCATTCACACGAGACACGGTTATTCGAAGAGAAAACGTCGTCTGTGCATGTCATAGAATTTAGTTATCACTCTGGAGAAGCGACGCAATCACGTTGGTAAGCGTGGTAAAGCTGGACATGACTCGAAAATGCCATTACCTATGATGAAGTGATGACTGCAGACACGCAGGTATTTCTTTTCAGGTTTCTCAGTTAATGCGCGCCAGCCATACATTGCTTTTCTGACAACACCCTTCTTCACGCGCACTGATTTGTAATGATCGAGGAAAAACTAAACATTCTAGCGCGTGGCTGTACCTTGCTTTTAGATTCAGAAGTTCTAGTTCTTGTCCTGCATTCAAAAATGACACCAACGGCCATGGTGAAGCCGGTAGCGCGACCTAAGACCAGATCTCGCCGCTGCAAAGCTCCCGACTACGCTTCCAGGCACTTGCATGTGTTGACAAACATGGCGGTTTTCGGTCCTGTCGTTCCCGGATGTGACGTTCGTGCAACCCATGTATACATTAGGCTTTAAGAAGGCAGATAGGTCGCTTCGTCCTGCAGTCTAAATGCCTGGCGAATATACTTGCGCACGAAGTGGCCAGAGTGCTGACCATATATTTTCGTGTGGCAGAGACCACCGTTAGCAACCCCGTTAACGTGTGGCGCCACCACGCCGACAATAGATCAAACCTTGACGGCAATATAAACGCGAGAACGTTAACTAAAAGAAATGGTTAATAAAATAGCGCTAACCACGCGGTTTCTCGCACAGCCGTACAGCACCGCGGCGCACCGTCCTGCGCAGCAACGCCGTAGTAATGGCTTTTTCATCGCTTAGGCAGAGTCGAACAATGACGCCGACGAAGAACAAAGTCCCCGGCGTTCACTAACGTTCGCCGGGAAGGCTCTATCGCCCACGTCGCGGACGAACCAGACACAACAACGTGTGTCTGAGAAGCGGCTCAGGTCAAGCACGTGGCACAAAAGAAACAATTAATAGCCCGCGCTTTTGCAACGTCGAAGTTTCACACGAGGATGAGCGACGGAAAGGCTTGGAACTGTAGTGTCGCGCATAGTTGGCATGCAGGTGACTGCGCTCATCGGAGTCCCGTGACCACTTCCACGTTCTTGACGCTGTTGCTGAATGTCAAGTGTCTAAGCACGAAAGCCACGCGTGTCACCTTCCAAATGAATGAAACAATAGATATGCGGGGTTTAACGTCCTAAAACCACCATATGATTATGAGAGACGCCGTAGTGGAAAGCTCCGGAAATTTTGACCACCTGGGGTTCTTTAACGTGCACCCAAATTTGAGCACACGGGCCTACATTTGCGCCTCCATTGGAAATGCAGCCGCCGCAGCCGGAATTCGATCCCGCGACCTGCGGGTCAGCAGCCGAGTACCTTAGCCACTAGACCACCGCGGTGGACCGTGAATTAAACGAGCCCAATTGACGTATCGTACTACGCAAATCACAGAGACTTAACGTATTTTATAATGCTATATCATGAGATGTGATCAAACAAGAAATCTTCAGTATTGGTTCAGTATTATATACTTTTCCGCAAAGCCTCATATGAATGCCTTTCAGACAAGGATACTTTTGATCTTTTTTTTCTATTTTATCACTATTATCTTTCTCTCTCTCCCTCTCTCTCTCTCTCTCTCTTGCTGAAAAATAATCGTTGCGAAGTGGCAAGTTTGGCGTGTTGGCACTCAGTTTGGGATACTCCAACGCAATGAACACGGACGGAACCGAAATGACAACTATAGGCGCAGAACTTGCCAGCCTGAATTCAAACATTGCATCTGAACAGCGTAGAAAAGGGAACGTATAGAGGGCACGAAACCCAACAGGACACAGCGCTGAATATGCGACTGAAGTCCAATCTGGGGTTTTACGTCCCAAGACCACCGTATGATTATGGGAGAAGCCGTAGTGCAGGGCTTACGAAATTTTGACCATCTGGTGCTGTTTAACTTGCACTGACATCGCACAGTACACGGTACTCTAACAATTCACCTCCATTGAAATGACACCTCCGCGCAGGGATCGCACCCGCAACATTTTGGGTCAGCAGATGAGCATCGTAGCCACCGCTTTGCCAAGACGGGCCGGCGACTAAAGTCCAGCGCTGTGTCCTGTTGGATCTTGTGGGCTATTAGTCCCGTTTTCGGCGCCGTTCTGCCACGATGTTCCGGTTCAAGTTTTCGAGTTCTGCGCCCAGCCTTGCCGTCTTGGTTCCATCCGTGTTTTTTTGCGCTGCGGTATCTCAGAAAGGTGGCGAAGTTATCACTCTGAGATATACGCGCCTTTGACAATTGTAATGTCCACGAACGTCATCGACATTAATTACCAGGCTGCATTCGGACGACTTATCACTGCGTTTGCCACTGTCATAAAACTTGAAATTTTTATGTTGAACGCGCACAAGTTAGCCAATAAAAAAATTCTATCTTTAGTTTACGCTTTCGAGGGTCGTATTATTCATTTATATTCACTTGCATCGGAATACACGTGCACTTCGTTTGCAACACAAAGAGATGTGCAACCACAAACAAGAGACGTAAGCATACATCTCGCACACCAGGCAGCAGTGCCGATTTTAATGCTTAGAGGGACAATTCTATTAGGAACAACAAATGAGTGTTCAATATAAGTGTGAATAATTCGGAGCACAAAGTAATCTACTCTGGGAGAGTGGTTTCTATGTTTCGTTGATCACTAAAGCCGATGGAAGGCGCGGTATACAGTTACAAACAGCATCATACAGCTTAATAAACCAGCCCTGACTGAACGTGATATCTCATAGAGAGATAGCTGTAACACCGTGGCTCATGCACTAATCACCTTTATAGTCAACTCAGTTATTCGTCACACGTAATACTTAGCGTTGATTGATTGATATGTGGGGTTTTAACGTCCCAAAACCACCATATGATTAACGTAATACTTAACGTGTAATGTACTCGCGATAATTTCAGACGCAGATGAGTGCCATAAACCAAGTCGTATACCGGAGCTGTCACCCTTCCCATTACTGCGTATAATATTGTTACGGGGAAGATTTATTCACCGAAAGCTGGTCTTGCTAACGGCTTAGAGAGCGCACAATCAAGCAGGCCAACGGGAGAAGCTCGAGAGTCCAACCCACAACAACCACGTTGTCGTCTTCTTCATTTGGGTGCCAATTCAGCTGTGTCAGGGCGACAGTTCCATACACGTATCAATATTTGGGGATAAGGGTAGTCAGGGTCACGAACCGTTCTTTACGTCTCAGCAGAAAAAAATAATTACGCCATAGCCACGGAATAAATAAGTGGGTGGAGCTCGAGAGGGGGAGATCATCGGTAAACCGTCCGAAAATTTTTGCCCTTTACATCATTTAAAATACGTAAGGCCATGTGTATATGATACAAATCAACTTATATTTTGAGTTATTCGCAGCCGTTCGCAAACGCAGCTGCGCAATGCCAGCACACATGCCTGCAAATTTCGCTGACAGGCGATGACCATGCTGGCTCCCCATAAAAATTGGTTCTTTACATCATTAGAAAGACGTAAGACTGTGCTTGAATTATACAAATCAACTTTTATCTTGTTCTTGTTTGCAAAGGTGCTTTATAGTCACTGAACTGGTGTATCCGTGAAGGGGCGTAGTGTAGTGGGCAGTTTGCAAAGGTGGTTACGAACCAGTCACAGAGGAAAGACAGACCCACGGCTTCGCCCCTAAAAAAAAGAAGCTTGCATTGTGCTCGCACTTTCAATCGTTAAGTTGTCTCCATTCCGCTCCACATCATTCACAGGGTGTCTGATTCTTGTCTGTCCATTACTGCCATTCTGATTAGATGACCAGGCCCTTACACTCGCATGTCGGCATCTGAACTTAGTCTGTACGGTTACCGCTATATATTATATTGACCACGAAGTACACCATTTAAGGTCACTTTAATTTTAAGTCGTTCCGTCGCACTTGACACTTCCCCACCGTGGAGGAAACAATACTTGTTTTTAACTGGCGCGCGCAGCGCCAGCAAGTCTTAGAAATCTGAGCTAAAGGAAGACAAACAGTTCGCTTTGCATAAGCGCGTCCTACGGAATACGGTATATGTGTTTAGAAAATTTTGGTTCACGATTTTGAGTACTTGGCGCTCTACTACGGGAGATCATAAAGCCCTCCCGTGGGCATCACAGCAATGTTTCCGGCGTATGTACACAATGGCGAATTTGGGAAGAAAAGCCAGGGGTGTTCTTTCTGTGTTTTTTTTTCTTCCGATTTAGTTGACCATTTTCATAGGGCAGGCCTTCAAGCACGCGATACGAATCACAGTTGCTTTTGAAGTCAACTGGGAGACCAAAATAGTAATATCTGGGATGTTACGCGTCAAAACCAAGATACTGTTATGAGGCGCGCCGTTCCAGAAATTTTGACCATTTGATTATCTTTAACGTTCATTGTCGTAGCATAGTACGTTGCGGCCAGGGCCTGTTCCTAGCAGCAACGGGAAGTCACTGCATTCCTCTGCGCACATCTGAGTTGTTAATTCAGCGCTACTTGTCGGCAGACCCTATCACGCTGCCTCATGTGCCGCTTGCAACGCCGTGTCAGAACCTAATTAACTCTCTCATAAACTACAGCACGTCATTAGCCGCGTCGCACGTGCAGGTAATATACGCTAAGTAGACTCGTGACAACCTAATCTTTTTGCTAAGCTGAAACGCAGCCACAAATGAACGTACATTCGACATTCTTAGCCTGCTGTCCTCGACCCTCTTTGAATCGACAGGAGCTTCATGCAAGGTCAGCAAAAGTTCAGCGATGCCGTAGCCAAGGAAATGTGGAATAAGAAAATTGTTTGGAGCGTGGAGTTGATTATCCTGTTCTGTACACCAGACCCTTCCCAAGCTTGCTATCACAGTACTTCTGTTTCTGTTGGTAATATTCACATTTAAACGTATTTTACTGCACGTTTCCTTCGGCCTGTATTTCACAGCACACTGAAATTATACTACTGATGTGATAGCTGCACCAAACGTGACTATGAAGAAAACAGAACACATGAACCACACAATTTGATTTTTCTTCCCCAGAGCACATTCCCAGTATACCTGACATTTTCTGAAAATAACCTTTTTCATGCGCCAGCATATCCGCCTTCGTAAATAAAGCGAACTGGAAATGTGCGCGCTTCTTGATTGATTTGTGAGGTTTAACGTCCCAAAACCACCATATGATTATGAGAGACGCCGTAGTGGAGGGCTCCGGAAATTTCTATCACCTGGGGTTCTTTAACGTGCACCCGAATCTGAGCACACGGGCCTACAACATTTCCGCCTCCATCGGAGCTGTGCGTGCTTCTTACCCGCGATTATATGTTCTGGTAAAGTGTATTTTACCACTACAGCAGAAGCCACATCCAAAGTTATATCTACATGCTTTCATGTGAGATGGTACAGACACTTCATGGGAAGTGTGAAGTGAAGAAAGCATGCTACTGCTTTTCTTCCAACATTGCGTGACTGGCTGAATAAAAAGCCCGACCGTTACTGATATACGTATATAGGATAATCACTGTTCTGACTATGAGTGCATTGAAAGTTCTTACACGAAGTTTCTCTCAACGGAACCAAGAACAAGACACACTGGTTTACTTTGTTTTTTTTTCACCATTTAAACAGTTAAAGTTATAAAGCTTTTCGTGGCGCCAGGCTCTGCGAACAGACCTTCTCATCTTCGTGAACCCGCACACGTTCGTTCCGTCTTCTTCTTCATATTCTGCTTGGCTTCCACGACACGTGCGCCTGCTTGTCCAGCGTAGAATGCAATAAACATGATAGGCGAGTCTCTTCCGCGACTCTAATTCACGTAATATCACGTAACTACTTACGTGACTAACATTGACGTAACTACTAACGTGACTAAAATCACGTAACATCCCGTGGCGACTATAAACGTGACAAAACAGACATAAATCACGTGACTAATCATAAGACTTAAATTAAGTAACATTACGTCCCAACTAGTCGCGCGACAAAAACTACGTAACATCCAGTGACGACTAGTTCCCTGACAAAAATCGCGTAAAGTCACTTCGCAAGTGACCAGCTAACCAAAAATCACGTAACACCATGTATCAAGTAGTCACGTGACTAAATACCACACGTCACTTATTTAGGCACATGATTGAAACCGCGCGAAATCACTTAATTACTATGCAAGTGAGTATCACTCACGTAGCATCCCGTTACGTTTGGTCACGCTACTAAAATTTTGTAACATTTGGTCACGGGGCCGAAGTCACGTAACATCACATAGCTTGTAATCACGTATCATCACGTAACACTTACACTTACTTGATCTGTCCCCGCCATAAACCACGCAGCTAGTCACATGACTAAAACCGATAATATCACGGAAGTGCTCATCGCGTGGCATGTTTCCGTCAAAACTACTGACAGCTAGTTAAGCGAATTAGATCACGTAACATCAAAACAACAGTTCGCGTGATGAAAACCCCGTGCCAGCCCGTGACAACTAATCGCGTGACTGAAATCGCATCGCATAACAGCAAGTCACGCGATATGTACCGGCAAAAAGCCCGTGACAAGTGCGCAGTGCGGGGAACCTATAACAAAACCGCAGAATAGCCAAGCCTAGCCATACTTAGTACTACTAGCAAGAACATCGCAACTCGAGGCTGCACTAGCAGAAAATTCAAAGCAGCTTTGTCGAAGACTAGGTCTCGGGTTGGTTCCCGGCTTGCGCTACTAGTTCAAGCTGCGCACTTTCTTTTTCTTTTTTTTGTGCGCCCTTGCGGTGTCCGTACACAGTATCACAAATCTACCTGTATACAAATAAAAACACGAACAACCTCTTATGCATTCGCCTAAGACGACTTGACGGCAAAAGACGTCGTCTTTTTATACTCAGATGATTGCATTGACTCCCACCGCCACCTATAAGAAAGCTTTCGCCCCCTAACATTGTTTAGCACTCCTGCCTCGGGCATCGAACGCATCTCATCTTCTTGCACTTCACGTGGTGTTGCAACACTGCCTCGGAGATCGGTGCAGGTTTGATCAAGCAACTACGTCGTGCAATGCATAGAGTTTCCTAAAATTAACTAGAGGGGATTCTGGCGCTGCGATCGTTCAGCGACCATGGGAATGATGGGTAGTACACTCATTGGCCCATTCTTAGTGCTTGATGGCCTCGAACAAACTTGTGGCTTTGTTTATTGCAGTTTTTTGGTTCGTTTAAAATAAAAGAACGAACGGTTGCGAACTTCGTGAGCCGGTTTGAAAGGATGAGCCTATAATATTAAGGTAGTGAAGTGAAACTGCTGAACATTTGCTGATTGTTTATTGACAATGCAGCTTCAAGCCACGAAAAGACAAGCTACACTAAAAGCACGAAATTTAGACAAATTCGTACACTTACCATCATTCTCATGCTCGCTGAACTGCCATGCATTGCATCTCCCATAGACATTATATAGCGCCAGAGTACCCTCTAGTATATTTGTAGGATATGGTATGATGATTTACCTTGTGACAGGACTTTATATAACGTCGCGATGACGCCCACGTTACGCCCCAAATTTTAGTGACCTCTGAAGTCATAATAACGTTATCACATTATGATTTCATTCATTACTTTGTGTTGACGCCGATGCCTACGGCAATCCCTTTTCGTTCTTGATGAAGCATGAGAAGCTTTTGCCTCAATAACATTCCCAAGTGCTTGATAACGGTGCGTGTCGTTTCTGAATCATTGCACGCACGGATAACAAAAAAGTCGCTGTAAATGTAATAACCCAAACTCACACTAACGCTGTTAGCGGAAACGAGGCTGCCGCTAACGCCACAGCAATTGCGTTGGTGTAGTGCAAGTGATGCTAGAACGTGCCACGGCGCAATATTTACCACCGTTAATGCCAGTAAAAAAAAGCAATTCGGCAAGAAACTCAAATTGCGCGTACACTTTGCATGGGTACCGATAATAAAGCGTACCGTATACAAGCCGCAAACCATTTACAAAAAAAAACATTTCCCACACATCTGGCGCAAGTGATTCGCAATAACCTCGGCCTGTCAACTTAACGACGGTTTCTTCGTGGCATCCAGTCCACATCTGCATTATGCCAGCCATGGACAACCGACGTGGAACGCCAATAATGTATAGTTGTAGCTGGTTCACCACATGAGTTCAAGCTACACGTAATGTCACTACATCAACGAGGTAGTACCACAATAACCGCAGATAGCAACGAACCATAAAAGCACGTCGTTGCAAAGGCAGTGAGGGAGAACTGTTGTATATACTGCATGCTGTCATAGTAATGGCACCGGCGTTCTTTCTGTTTCAAATGCCTATATATGTGTTTTTTTTTTGTTTTCTCATCTTGCGGTTGTTGCCAAGGCAACCTGTAATCCGCTTTGGAAGCACAGTAGGTAACATCACTACTAATGACGCTAGTTTTGTTTTTTCTTTTTTTGCTACTTAGAAAGTTTAAGTAGAATGGGGCGTGGTGGGAGCGATGGGATTTCGTTTATTCTGCCATTGTTGTAAAATGACATGATGTACGAGATTATTCGCACAACGAAAGGGATAAAAAGTAGCGCAAGAAAATCAAAGGTCGGAAGGTTAACCAGAGCCTCCTCCTAAGGAGAAAATAAGAAGCATAAAAACGAAATTTCTTGGCGCGCATGCATAAATTGCTAAGAGCCTAACAGCTCTCATAACATGTCGCGTAGTTCCAGGACTTTAAAGAGACGGGACAGTTATTTCGGGAAATACCCCTTGTTGCCATCAATAGTATTTAGCTGCATTCCTAACGATGATCTTCATGACGTGTCTCGAGTTAACGATCAAATTACTGACTCTTTATTGAATGATACACTTACTGGAAGCCCCGCTTCGGTGGTCTAGTGGCTAAGGCACTCGGCTGCTGACCCGCAGGTCGCGGGTTTGAACCCCGGCTGCGGCGGCTGCATTTCCCATGGAGGCGGAAATGTTGTAGGCCCGTGTGCTCAGATTTGGGCGCACGTTAAAGAGCCCCTGGTGATCGAAGTTTCCGTGGTCCTCCACTACGGTGTCTCTCGTAATCATATGGTGGTTTTGGGACATAAACCCCCGATATCAATCAATCAAACACTTACTGGAATCTAGAAAAAAGGGTAAGTTTAAAGACTCATTTTCTTTGTTTAGACACAGTATTAGCTGTGATCTGCCCGACAATTATGCCAATAAATGTATAGAGGATGTTATTAGAAGTAATTGTAATGTAATTGGGAAGAAAAGTAGACGAAAAGATAATTTGTCGTGGGCAGCGACTGAAATCGGCGACTTTCGACTAACGCGTCTGATGCTCCATCAACTGAGCTGCCACGGCACCTGTCCCTCCGTCCGTCCACATTATGGGGTATGTATGTGCATTCAAACGTGGAAGTGTCAGTCAGCGTCACTTGTTGCCATTGCGGCGACTGTGAGACGCTCATTTTCTGCCTGTAGGCGTCACGTAGCACGTGAGTGTGGGCTACTCATTTCTTTTTTTGCCTGTAGGTGCCACGTCGCGAGGTTTTCAACGCGATAGCGTTAAAGAACTCGTTTTGCAGAAATCCCGGTGTCAGTGTCGACGTCGTTGGTTGTGAGCAAAAAAATCATCATCTTTGCGTGACCAAAAATCTAGAAGAATGAAAATGAAATAAATATTAAAAATACTTGGTTAGAGTGCGAATTGAATCCGGGTCGTTTGCGTGGTAAGCGGGTGTTCTGCAGCATAGCCATGCCTCTGCTTGCGAATACAGTGAAAATAACTTCATCTGCTTGGAAATGCAGTGAAACGAACCTTCATCCTTTTACAAGTACAGGCGTCCTGTATGCATGCTCACAATACCACATGAAATATTGTCATAATAACGATCGGTACAAGCGTACACTGCCATCGGGCGTCAGACCATGTGGTTATCATAATGGCTCCATTGTTTGAAGCCAGTCACTGACTACAAAAGGCAGACACGTTACTGCAACCGTAAAGCCACGTAGTGGGTACATAGCAAGTTCGAAAGATTTCCTACACTAAGTGCTTATTGCACGCACTATGAACAGCTGGATTTCGGGCCGACCGGTCGTGCGCTCGCGCGCTCCGCGCACTTGCGATCTCCCGCGTCAGCGTGGCTCTGGCCGACTGGGCTCGCCCTACGTCATCTCCTGCCGCCGACGACCTTCCACCTCCGACGACAGTGCAGCTCTGACTTACTGGACTTGTTCTACGCCATCCACCGACGCCGAAAGGAGCTCTCGCAGGTGCGCCCTGTCCTCGGACTCCAGTGACCGTGCTCCATCTTTCCTATCTCTTCTATCCCCTCGGTTTGTCCTCGCTCGCTGTGGCTTACCACCACACGTCTCTTCTTCTCTTCTCCTTCTTCGGCTTTCCCACATCTTTACTCCTATCCTTTTTATCCCTCCTCACCCCCATCCCTTGTGAGCTACTGTGGCGGTGTCGCTCATCGAAGCAGACAATAACGGGGCTCACTTTTCTCTTCTTTTCTCTTTTAATAGCCACTATAGAATATTACTGTCACGTTCAACTCTTAAAGGCAAAGCTTAAGGGTCCCACAATTTGTCTTTCTTCCTATGTATGCATATCTTAAACGCGAAGCATTTTTAGCGAACTTCGGTGACATTGAGCGTATCTATCCGTCCGTCCGTCCGTCCATCCATCCATCCATCCATCCATCCATCCATCCATCCATCCATCCATCCATCCATCCATCATCTATCTATATATCTATCTATCATCTATCTATCTATCTAGCCACTTACGTTTGGGTGCTCTTGTGGTTACCCCCTTAACTTGGCGTGAACCAATATTAGCATTGTGGAGGGAGTTGGGGGTAAGATGGTTTGACGAATATGACGCGGTGGTCAAGACATGAATAACGTCACAATCCCGTCGCGTACGTCGTCAAACCCTTTGCGCCAGACAGTGGCATATTCCCACGGGTGGGTATGTGCCACGGGTGATTGTCACTTAGTATCTACCAGGAACGACGAGAACACACATGGGCAATTTCAACACGTGAGCGTTAAGCAATACCCGACATCGGTAGCGTCGACCAACGGAGGCATAGAATAAATGTCAGTGTTAAGAATGACCTGACATAGGCAGCGTTCTTTGTGCACTGCAAGCACTTCTGGCGTACTGCAAGCACTTCTGGTGTCTATCTATATATCTATCTAGTTACTTTTCGGTGCTCTCGTGATCACCCCTTTACTTGGCGTGAACCAAAATTAGTGTGGGAGGGTAGGATGGTTTGACGAATGTGTCGCGTTGGTTAAGACATGAATATTGTCACAATTCTGTCGTGTACGTCGTCAAACACTTTCCTCCAAACAGTGGCACATACCAGTGGGTGAATATGGGCCACTGGTATGCGGGTATGTGCCAGAGGTGATTGAAACTTAATATTTACCCAGGAACGGCGAAAACAGACATGGGCAATTTTAGCGCGTGAGCGTTAAGAAAAACTGACATTGGCAGCGGTGACTCGACGAGTGTCAAGAACGAATGCGAGGGTTCTAGCAGGAATCGAACCCCGAAATTTCGCGTGGCAATCAGTATTCTACCGCAGAACCCCGCCAAGTCTGCTAATTACGTTTCATGGAGACCCTAATGTTCGTGAAACATAAATTGTGGTTACAATGCAAGCTATCCATTTTTGTAAAGATTACTTACGTACCCCTATGATAAAGCCGTCACGCCCGGTTAACATTCATTGTAGGATGCATTGTAGGTGCCATCCGTTGAAGCTGATTTATGACGCAGTGACCAGGGCCACCAATCTCGCGAGCACAAGCGCTTCATATCAGCTTGTCTCTTCTGGTGTTGCTAATACTCATGTTCCTGTTGGCATCGTTGCGCAAGTGCAAACAACTGGCTATATAAGCATCTACAACTGTTCACTATGACATATGTATGTGCATGCAACTTTTGTACATATATTTAGTGTCAATTCATAACGTGTCGCTCAATAAAAAATTACAACACAGTCCTCATCCCTCCACATGCTTCAAGTAACGTACATTCCCATGGTACGAGGAATCAACCTTTTTTTTCAATATTTATCAAGTGCTCCGCAACATTACCATGAAGGCGTTCCAAGAACAAGAGTGGTGCGAGCACGCGCTCAACATGCTACAGATGGTTGTGCTCTATGTATTTGGCCTGCGGTAATATCACCATGCGCTGGAAAACACATTTACTGACAAAAGCACTGATGGTTGCACTACTAATGCAGTTGGGTGGTTTCCTAATTCCAGAAGTCCGCTGGAGATTATTGCTGCTCGGGCGCGGGCTACCAAGTAGTTCTGAGCATCCCGGGCGGAGCAGCCAAGCAGGAGTTCCTCCCTAGAGGAAGGGAATAAATTGAGAGAAAGGAAGGGAGGTCCACCAGACTGGTAGCATCCGGTTTGCTACCCTGCACTAAAGGGGGGGGAAGGGGGAAAAGGACAGCGAAGAGAAAAGTAGACGCGCGGCAAAGTATATAGAGCAGAAGGGTGCTATAGTCTATTCATTAAGCCACTATAATGCAAAAAAGTTCAAGAAGGCCTTGAATCCCAAGTCTTTCTTGTGGGTAAGGAGAATGGGTATGAAATCATCATCAAGGCGCTTGAAGAACAAGAAAAGAAGACCGCTTTGGCGCCAAATCAAAGCGACAACGACTGCATACGATCAGAGCATACGACAAATCGCACCCCTGAAGTTCTCCAAGCTTAAAATTTTAGCGCTAGACGGTTTTATGATTATGGGGCTAGATGTAGTAAGTGCAGTAGCGAGAAAATGAAATGCGAGCAAGAAAGAGCACAGCAGGACAGTTTTCGCGAGGAGAGGCTCGATATCACTCTCTCGTACCGCCACAGTCTGCTTGAGCCGCACAATAAACATCTAAGCCGAAATACAACTAGCAAAACGTGTAATATTGAAACCGAAAATAAAAACATGTGTTTTAGTTAGCCCTGACTAGTTCGTATTTGAGCCGTTCATGGCTCTACCTGTTAGAAAAAATGTGTTTAGAAAAATTTTCGACAATTTAGAGTACGATGTACTCTATCTAGTACAGGAGAGCATTAGGCTTTCCCAGCACCAGGATACAAGTACCTTGGTGAGCTGACAATTTTAGCCTTGAAAAAAAATAGTTAACGATCCAGAATACTTCGTACTCTACTTTGAGAAGGCAGGAATACGTCCCAAACAACGTCCCCCAGAGTCTGGGCTGTATGACGGTGTGTTCAGAACAAACGTTCGACGATTGACAAACGTACAATGTGCTCCACTATTGGAGAGCTATAACTTATCGCAGTTTCAAAAACAAGTACTCTGGTAAAACATAAAGCAGTTTGTGTGTTTATAAAAAGTGGTTAACGATTTAGAGTACTATGGGATATGGCAGAGCGTGAAGCCGTCCCGTGGGGTTCACACCTTATATGAGGTCACATTGACCAAAAATACGCCATTTCGAATGTGCACTGGGCAGCGTTCTCCCACACGGAGCTTATAAGCATGATTCAGAAAAAGTGTTTAACGATTTCGCGTACTTGGTACTCAGCTATGTGTGAGCAGTTAGCCATCCGTGTACAAGCTGTCACCCGGAAAGAGATGAACCGCGAAGAACTAGTGGAAGCGTATGTGTTTAGATAAAGTCGTTGAAGACTTGGAGTACGGGGTACTTTTCTATGGGAGAGCATAAAGCCATCCCGTAGACCTCATACTTGAGGCCGTGGCAAAGCATGTTTAGAAAAAGAGGTTAACAATTTAGAGTACTCAGTGCTCTACTTTGGGAGAGCCAGAAGCGTTCCCAGTGTCAAGCAACAAGCTGTGTTTGTGTTTAGAGAAAATGTTCGACAATTCAGAGTAAGATGTACTCAACTATAAGAGGGTACTACGCTGTTCTGGTCACACTATGACTCTACGCTTTCGCAAATCTTACTTAAAGGCATGGGCGCAACTCGACGGTATCAACTACATCTTAATTTCCTTTACATATGTAACACCACAAGGACCGCTTATAGCACAGTAACGCGTAAATGCAATGATATAATTCCTAATTACGCTGCTCGTCTAAATAGACGTATTGAATGAAACTGGTGATTGAAAACTTGCGGTATCCTAACAATGGCTCTCGTCTCTGGTTGATCATCCATTCGAGGGCAAATATTACCTCGATCGCGAATCCGATTTTGACACTGCAGCGGCTAGATGGAGGCGGAAGCGAGGCGTCCGCGTAATTTATTTAGCGTCGCCGTAAACAACGATGTGTGGAACAGAATGCGGAAAACAGAGAAGGATGACACCCACAAGCTCAAACTTTTGTTCGCTCATGTATTACCCGTTGTAACGTAAACACCAAGACAAATGTTACAGAAAGCATTACATAAAGGACGAAAGGTTTTGCGTACCTGAAAAAGCAGTCTGTTTTGATTTCGTCTCAATGGGAGGCTGCTCTCGCAAGCAACAAGAACATTGACCTCTTATAGCAAACATGAGGGAATTCAATAGCATAGTGGGAATTTGACGGCAACTGCAGTGGCATCCCGTGTAACGCTGTGCCCGCTAGCCCAGCATTTGTGTATTATGGTGAAGAGGCTTGCATTTTCATACCTCATCGAACGAGCACTATTGGTGGCAGCGTCGGCGGCGTGATCACGAGTGATGCTAAAAATCATCATCACGTGATGTTATCGCAGGTTGTTTAAATTTATGACAGCATGATGACGTCAAGGTGACATCACCGGATGACGGCATGACACGACATCATTGCTTCTCAAACGTGGACCGGTGTCGGACGCACTGCTAGATCACGAGCAATGCAGAAATCACAATGCCTCCCGTCCCAAGGCCGTGCAGAATCCCGTTGGCTGCAGAAAGCATGAGGGAGGGGGAGGGGGGAGTGTCAAACATGGTCTCACAGGCTCTGTTTGGCCTTGCTTGTCTACGTTGTATTCCTCTTTTTTTTTCTGCTACGATCAATACAGGCTACTCAGCAGAAGAATATGGCTTTAGTTAAACTACTGAGCGCAAATACGGCACATGACATAGGAGAGCACACACAGCACAGGAACTATGTCCCGTGCCGAATTTGCGCTATGCAGTTTAGCTGTTAAAATTCAAGCAGCCGCGCAACAAATTCTCTTAAGATGGATTTCACTTTCCAGTCACCTTGAAAAAGTACATAACAGACCGCTTGTCTTTTCTTTATGTCGTTATCATTATATTATTATTATTATTATTATCATTATTATTATTATTATTATTATTATTATTATTATTATTATTATTATTATTATTATTATTATTATTATTATTATTATTATTATTATTATTATTATTATTATTATTATTATTATTATTATTATTATTATTTGTAATGTACAGATTTTCTGCGAGCCTGTATTTCACGTACAGGCTCGCAAAAAGCCTGTCACGTGAAGAATATCTATTCAGCGGTAAAGGCTTGCGGAAATTCCCTTCCGGCAAAGTATCGCAGTTTCTCTCTATATAAGGGGTACGGTATAAGGTATAAGGCATATAAGGGGCGTAATTTCATCCCCAACGTCAGGCACCTGGAAAAAAAAATGGCCGTAACACTTCGAAAGAAATAAAGAAAGAAAACAAGTCATGCAAACTTAGCGCGTTGTTTGCTATCTTTCTCGCTATATAAATGGCGAGCCGGCTGACCAGATTCTCCTGTGGGCGGGAGCAAGCATTCTAATTCCATTTGCACACATTGCAGTCACCCACACATGCTTCGATCGCCGCCACGAGGCAACTTACCGATCGTATAGCGCTCTGTAAGCATCTTAGATTACGCTGAGAAAGTACGGCGTTGCATCGTGCATTTCTCTGCAAGACATACGAGGAATCTAATTATTTTCGGCTGCGTACCGGGGGGAGGGGGGGGCGAATATATTCGTGCGATGCGTACACCGAACCCCATCAGGCGAGGCTCGATTTTTTGCCGCGTGGCAAGAAAAACAGAGCTTTTGTATACGGTCAGAAGATGTCCTGAGAGTTCGAAAAAGGGAGCCTTTTTAGTTTTCTTTTGTTCTTGTGGCCTGCGATATAATTTATGTTGTAGCGTATTGTTTGATGTGCAAGCGACGTGGTCATTACTGCATTATGTTGTTCGATCGCATCGTCATATGCGCAGACCGAGCATCGACGAATCGACCGAACGTTAGACGTTCTCCTAAAACCGCGCAATCAGCTCAACTATCAAGTTTCAAATAACAACCACAAGTAGGACCGCTGGCTTCGCTCTCACTTTCCTAACTTTACGGTTGTTTGTGTCTGACCAAAACGAATGTCATGCATTGCCTGCCTTTCTTTCGTTTACTCTGAAAGAGTGAGACTTACTTTACCTATTCGAAGCATACCTGCCCCTTAATTCGTCGTGTTCTGGCAAAGATAAGCCTTCAAAGCTCAACTAAACCCTCTCGCAAATCCAATTCAATCAATTTTTCTCGAACCGCTGCTCACGAGAGCTCATAATTTTCCCCGTGTACACGGGACCCTTTCGTGTTTGCACTGTTCTAGCGTTCATCAAATTTTTGCTTCCATCGATGTTTCTCCGCACTCAATGAATCAGTTCGGACCGTGTATTCCTTCCCTCTTTCTCTTCCTCTCTTTCGAGCAGACTATTGAGCCCGGTAACTTCCTCTTTTAGCGGTCTGTGGTCTACATCAAGACGTAAAAAGGAAGTCTGGAAGAGGCCAGGAATTGTGAAATTAAAAACCTACAAACCAGGCCCTCTATGGCGGAAAACGTGGTTCATTCATTGCCAAGCGACGAGGTGGCTCATTGTAAAATGGAGTCGCTTCGCAGCATATTTGCTTAGTTGCAGACACAACGTCTCGTGCAAAATTCACATCCTCTTTCTGGAATGTATTTGTTAAAGTTCCAGTTTTCTTGCGAATGGCTCCAGTGGTATTTTATGCACGGACGGAGGAAGCACATGAATACTTAAGACATGTAGAGTGACAAAGAATCCTTTAAGCAACAATAAAATTTCTGAATGAGGGCGAGCATTCCAGATTCAATCTCTAATGTCCCTACAAAAGAAAAAGAGCCACTTCGAGAGTGTTATTTTTGTGAATTCGAAACAAGGAAAGTAACTGCGCAGGAACAGACATTAAAAACAACAGCGACCGAAAGAAATGGGACGATATTAAAATATAAAAATAGAGCTTCGTATCGGAATCTTACGCGTTTTTTTTTCGCCGTTTTCGTTACTAACACCCTACCCTAACTATCTCAAAGGTAACACTTAGATAACTAGGGATTTCATTGAGCGTGCACACATCCCTACTGAGTAGCCATTCAAGGTGAACTTGAACAAAGCATGTTTTCTTGGAAAAAGCGGGTTTATCAGCGATAGTGGGGTTTTACATATTGATAGAGCGGATAAATCTCGTATACGGCGTATGTGATTCCAAATGGCCGGGCATTAACTAGGCATGAGACTCGCATGGTTGTGCTGAAATTCTTATCGGGAACTGCACTGCCCTGCCGTCTGTACCACTAATATTTTGTGCGCGATGTGAGGTTTTTATGGTGCGCCTTCTGTTATTTCCTTTTCCCTCTCCCTTAAACTAGTAGACGTGGTGTTTCCTTAAGAAAACAATTGCTATCCCGCGTCGTTCCGTCAATTATCAGTGTTTTGTATGTTTTCATGAATAACAATAATAATATAGTGTCCCACACACTTAACCTAACCTCAACCACACATCGACAACGACAAAATAAAGAGACCGACGCAATGAAGAAGAAAAGAAGAAAGATAAAATGGCCATCATGTAGCATGAATATTTCTGACATCGCCGTTTGTCTAGGTGGCGAGGCTTGAAAAGTTTATCCCGTCGGATAACTTCGCAAAATCTCCTTTGGCAATAGTTCAGTTTTCTCATGCTATTTATCCTTGAAAAAATTGATGGTGCTCCACACAAAAAGCCAGAAATCTCAATTAACAGACTACTATGACGAGTTCACCCCAACTGAAAGTTTACCTACACAAGTCTGGTTTGTTACAGTCCCCCTTACGCCTCCCCTATAACAAGGGTTAATCTCTGCATCATTTCTCTTTAACATGCACATTGTTCACAAATCAAAGAAATTGATTGCCAGAAAAAGAATGGGATGGGCTAAACTTTATCTCGGCCGGATGCTCTTTCGTTTGGAGCAAATTAAATGGGTTTTAGCCACAGGAACGTTTGCGAAGCCGTGTGTAATATTTTACGGGAAAGAAAAGGAATATAATGTTAGGTTCATGTATAATTTCGCTGTTTAAACGATATTGACTTGTTAGTAATATTTATTATTCTTTGAATATGAATTGTCCTAGTGAGTCACATTTTAAACACAATTAGATTGTAAAACGACTTTATTTTTAAAATAATGTACCACCTGTTTCATATCGCCAATCACCACAGTGAGTTGCTCCAGGTATCTAAAAAATGACCAATAAACTACCGAAGGCCCCCTGATTTCGTATACATAAAGGTATACTTCTGCGAAAACACCATACGATGCTCAGCGGGAAAAGTATTAGAAAACTAAGAATAGTCTTATCATCAGACCCTCACTCTGTAAATTTGACCAAGCTCTTTTTTTTATCGGCAACATTTATGTACAGCACGACAGCTTCAGATGTTTGAACTACAACTTTTCGTCGCACCGCGACGCTCCAATCGTGTATGACATCTGAAACTTTGTGCTTCCGTGTAAGTAGTGTACGATGCCTCTATCGTTCTGTCATGACTAACACCGTAAAAACAACGACGGCTTCAAAGAGGGAAGTTTATTGCATACCAGTTAACAGCGTTTCAGGTGGGTAGAGCTGTCCAGTGTAGCAAAATTACTTAATTGGAACGTACAAATAAGAGAGCATAGGCACAATGTAACTTACAGCACTGCGATACTATCACAGATCACGGATCGCGAAAGGAAACAAAAAGAAAACGGGAACACAAAAAGTCACTAGGCTGGAACAGAAGCGCATATTATTTGGGAATAAAAGCAAGAATATTTTTTTTCAAGCCAGTGACTTTTAAAACGGGAGTAGATGAAACTGAATATTTCTATTCCTCACCTTAACAAATCGTCTATGCCATCTTCTGATGAAGCCTTCTTCACACTCCGTTTCTGTCAATTCGTTAAGGTACAAAACCATGATCATACTAATCATAAGCAACGCTCCGTTTCCATGCAATAATGATATATTTAGGACACATTCTAGCGAGACCTATTCTTAAAATGAATAAAGTAACGCACTTACCCTATGTTTTTCTCTAATATTGAATGAACTAAGACATGGAAGCAAATTACAGCTGCGTATGAAAAGTTGTGTGGTTAGTATTCCCGGCTTTTTTTTTATATCGAACTTAATTTATTTACGTTTTTTTTTCTTGCCTCATTGTAGAATATGTGATCGGAGTTTTTCAGGACTGATCTCCATAGGGGCTGTCTCTTTCTATTTCTCTCTCTCAAGTTAGAAGCGCATAAAGCAGTCCCTGTTCGTATCGGCGGGATAAGTATAGAACTACATTTTTACGGATTACAGTCGAGACGTTCTTGCAGATAGAGCAAATATGGCCTGGGAAGTTTCCAATGCGTGGGCCGCTTTGATGTCTTCATGCGAGCTGATGGACACGTGGGCAAACTGTAATCGCTCAACTCGCTAACACAGCCCTGCTGCCTTGAATTAGTGAGCGTAAGAGTTACGTAAGGAATCTAAAACCATTCATTTCGCAGAAAGAGCACCTTTATATCACAATATACGTTTTACGGTCTCCAACTTGCTCGTCAACGAACAAAATTCGTTAACCTTTTTAGTTCAGTTTGCACACCTCCAAGTTCAATTGCTGTACACTGCGTTGTTCGCATGAACTTTCTCGTAATGGATGAGAAAGACCAGGCCATGTCTTAGGAAAACTTCGAACTTATACCGATTCACAGACAAACGTTCACTACAGTGTCTAGAAGATTAGTGGCCGCAGAGTTCAAATTTTTTTCGTTTCGTTTTTTTTTGTGAATTTTTTGTGAATGTTTAATGTTTCGGTATACGTGACGCACTGGCACTTGTAAAACTTGCGAGTAAAACTTTCCCTAGCAAAAAACTAAGAATAGGAAACTCCTAAAGAACTGAAGCGCCATCCACCTAACGGGGAAACATTCCACTGTTCCGATAAAAGAAATAGGCTTATGCCAGGCACAGCATGTAGAAGTTCTAGGTTAATTTTATAACCCCGATGCAAGTCACGTCATTATCATATCAGTAGCGTGCCGTCTAGCATTTAGGGGAAGCCGAAAGAATTATGGCAGCTTCGAACTAGCAGTGTCATGCCCAAAGGAAGAGTGGAGAGCTAAGTGGCTTTCTTTGTTTCTTCTTACTATATTTTTTGTCTCTTATCTCTTTTTATTCGTTCCTTTCCTATTTTTATACAATTTTTTTCCTTTATCTATCTATCTATCTATTTTTGTTTCTTGCCCAATCTTTATTTCTCATTCTCTTCTATTATCTCGCTTTTTATCCCTTCATCATTCTTTCTATCTCTCTCGCTCTGTTTCTATGTGTTTCTTTCTGTCTCACACCTTGCTTATTCTAACTCCTTCTTCATCTGTTTCTATGTATTTTTCTCTTTCATTCTCTTTCTATCTTGCCCTCTGTTTCTTTTTTTCCTATCTCTTTTTTCGTGTCTGTTTCTATCTTTTTTTCCTTTCTATGCCTTTGTTTATCTCTTTGTGATTAACATTTATTGCTTTGGCTTTTCTACTTTTTTTCTCTTTCTTTTGGTTGCTTGTTTCCTCCCTCTCTCTCTTTCACGTGTTTCACGTGCTCCGCTTCACAGAGTCGAGCTTTTGTTTAACGCCCACACTGTCTGCGCTACATACGTGTGGAAGTTGCACAATTCTTGCAGCACATCCCCACCTGTACTCCAGAGCACAAGCTGACGATATATAGAAAAAGAAAAGAATATGTCCCCGAAAAAGCATTCGGCTACTTCGCTTACTGGAAATGTATTCTTTGATGTTTCTTTTTTATTGTAACGTTGCTCATTGGATTTGTTGAACACGCCGGTCCTCGAAACACAGATAAATTGGACAGAGGGAGAGGGCGTCATTTCTGCTTCCCCACTGGGTAGGAAAAGTTGCCGTCGTAATAATACCTTCCGGCTAATCCCGGCTGTTCCGGAAGAAGCGTCCCGCCAATAAGCGAAGTCCTAATGGCCAGAGCAGTGAAGCGTGGGAAAATAATAGTAACTGTTGGTGTGTCGCGTCTCAACACGATGTCGTTGAGAGAGACACCATAGTGGAGGGCACCGAAAATTTTGACCACCGGTTTTTTTTTTTTCAGCGTGCACCTAAAGGCAAGAGCATGGACGCCTACCATTTTGTCCCCATCGAAATTCGGCAGCCACGGTTTGAAAGGTGAGAGGGCATCACACACGCTAGGAGCCCAGCTTCCATCTCTAGCATCCCAAGCCCTTTCTCTGTAAGCCTCAGGTAACACGATTGTCAACCGAAAACAATTTCCAATGGTCACGCCTGATTATACCTCCCCCCTCCTTTTGTTTCATCAGCGTGTCTGTTAGCAAGACCGAAGGTATACTCTTGGCGAAGAGAGAAAATACGTGTTTGTGTATTTAATAGTATCTAAATTGCGATGTTTCAAGCCTGTCGTTGTCTGGAGCTGTTCAAGCTGTTCACCATTTCGCCGGTTTTGTACACCCATGCGATCAGTTTATAGCGGTATATGGCTTAAAATGGCAGTGCGTTCGCGTGCTGTACCCCTTTCGGGAATGGCAGGCGTCATTTCTTTTTCAAGTAATTTTGCAGGAGGGATGGTATACGAGTGCCCACGCTAGGTTGTCACGCGAAAGATAGATTTAGAAACTTCGAAAATCCTGGAATCGGAAGCATGCTCTGTCGCTCATGGCAAAACCGGGCATAGAGTAAAGATACGAAATGTATAAAAGAACTCAAGATACACGTTCCGCTAGACATGTCTCATCAACTCCCGTCCGCTTCATAATTTCGTGCCTTAGGGAGAGACACAGGAGAATGTATCTCCGAGTTTTCGGAAACTGTTCAAAGTAGACCCGCCGAGCAAAAAAAAAAAACTTTGCCGACTCTCTGAAAGAATACAGGCGGCCTCTTAAATACTAAGAAACGGGCCACGGTGTTTTTTTTTATTTTTCATTTTATTTTTCTCTAGATGGGAATCCCACTGTTCAATGCGCAGTGAATAATCCTAAGATTTCTCTCTCTGCGTATAGTGCATTGATGGATTGATGTTTCGTTACTTGCGGTGAAGTGAAGTAAGTGTGTGCTTTAATTGCGATAAGAATGAGCAGCGTACAATGAAGCGTGAACCGTTGCGAAGCATAGACTGCTCCAGGTGTTGGAGATTCGAGTCTCAGTGACTGCGTTCGTATATTGTCCATAGTCGTTTAGACGTGCGCTGACATTCCCCGTCGTGGCTATCCAAGTTAGCCCATCAGTGTGTCCTGAACTAAACTTTTACGTTCGATAACCATACGCTACAAGGCACCTCAGTGTGCGTATTGTCTGCGGTTGATAAATTATCAATTGGTCAATGTGTCCTCTGCGCGGTTGCGTGCGTGCGTGCGTGCGTGTGTGTGCCTCCATCTTTAACAAATAATGTATTTATATATATGCTTATTCACTGTTTTATAGTCGTTACATACACATGTGCAACAAGAGCATAACGCAAGGCCCAGTGACTCATCCGGAACGCGACTCGATTCGGTTCAGCTATCTACAGTTAATTACCTTTCACTTCGGCCATGCCGCAGGGTCTTGACTACATTCAGAGCTTAGTCCATCGCTGCAGGGCCAGCCAGCATCGCGGCACACCCATTTAACCTTTTTGCTGACTGTCTCCGAAATTGCCTTAAAGCAACGACTGCTTTACGGGAGCAAATAAAATGCGTTTCAACTTCATAGAAAAAAAAGGTCGTATCACTTAATACAGCGTTTCACTCTCGAACCCGTGAAGACAGGAAGAAGACTGATTGCAAAGGGAAAGGGTCGAATAGTTGGCGCCCGGAAACGCCCCTTAAGTATGCACGCCCCGGTTGCGTATGCGACGAGTATGGCTCTCCTGCGCGTAACTGGCGCGCAAGGTCGTCGCCTAAATGTACGAAAGTGCCGCGGGCACCTCAGTGGGCGCGATGTGCGAGCCGTGCACCGGGAAAATGTGTCGCCGTGCAGCCCGGCGCGAGGAAGAAGGGGCGGCCTGGGCAAGCGCGTGCTCTTCGTGGCGGTGGTTATAAAAGCCGAGGAGTGGCCACCGCGTGTTCCGATTCCGCTGGCCGGGCTCGTTAGGAACCAGCGCGGCTCCACCCGGCGTCGCACTCTCTCGCCGCTACTAGGGAACTTCTCGGCAACCGCGCGATCTTGGCTGCTCGTGCAGAGGCGCCGATCGCGCGCGCGTGTTCTGCCGCTCGCATGCAACAGCAGCGCCGGCGTGGCCAACGTCCTTCGCGCGACCTTCTGCGCTGAGAAAGAACTGACGTGCGTTTCGATCGAAAAAAAAGGGACCCTGAGATGATAAGCAATGACGGGTCGCCGTCAGGGACGTTGTTGGTTCTGTAGCCTTTCTATTTTTTTTCCGACGGTGCTCGCCAAAAACAGTTTTGAATAATCAGCAGGGCCGCTTGAGAAAGGGCCGAAACCGAAAGTATGCCCACGCGTACAAACCAACGTCTTTGCCCACGCACACTGCGGTGGGTTTTTTTCGAATGAACAACTCAGCGCCGTTCTGGCCGGGAATGCCGGGACAAAAGGCCGGCTGGCGATGGGACGGTGTGGGAAAAAAAACGTGGCGACGGTGACTACGCAACGCGAGAGGCGGCTGGAGATGACCATGTGCAGCGGTGCGCTCGGCGTAGTGGTCGGCATTCTGTGAACAAAGAAGCAGGTCGTCTCTGCAGCAGTAGCAACGCCGGGGCGGTTCCTTCACCCGCGGGCGGCCGGCTGGCCCCGATCGGCGCTTATACTTAAATACCGGTGGGCAGCCCAAGGGAAGTCTCAGTACGCGAAAGCGCCTTGTACCGGAAGCCCCACACGTCCGCCGCTGCTGCTGCCGTCGCTGCTCTCACCGCCGCCACCCCGGGCGCCATGATAGCTGTGAGTCTCGCACCTCGCCAATGTGTGCCCTAGTCGCTGCTCTGTGGACTTGCGTCACTCCGTTCCACTGGCGGAACAGTTCTTAGTGCCTTGGGCTTTGTTTTCGGCGCTTGTTTTGGCTGCTTTGTTTCGCGCTCTTGCGGATCGGCAACATACGGAATCGTTCCACGAGCACGTGACTCAATACAAACATATGTCGAGTGGAACCTTTGGTTTATTATTGCTTTCTTTCCCGTTCTCGCGTGCCGCGGTGCACTCTGGTTGATTAGCTGATACGCGAATATCTAGAAATCGCTGACGGTTTGTTAATACGGGGCGGGGCGGCAAATGAGGTGAAGGCTAATTGTGACACGCATGTGGAAGGCCCGCTTGTTCTAATTTACTTACCGTTTGTACTTTTCCGACACATAGGCGACTGGGCTTCGACGTTTTCCGGTGCATTTCCGGCCCTCAGCACATCTGCTTTTCCCCACTTAGCAGTACACGCTAAATTTTTGTACGCGTTTCACGGCATGTAAAATCGTATCTATGGTAATCGTGACGTTATAGAAAAGGCACTTGTGCATGGTGAAGATTAAATTATTTCGATAACGCAGATATAATGAAAATAAGATGTGTTCGGCCAATGTATCCGCAGAATGTTAAATTTTTAAAAGCAATGTGAAGTGACAACGCGGAATGAAGGCCAATTCTCTTGGAGTTGAGATGATGTTCGAATTGAGTTGTAGAACTTCTGCGGCAACATCGACGACTATAAGCGCTGTTATACCTTTGATATGCTCCTGTACTTTCATTAACACCCTCAGTTCGACCTTCACTTATTCTTTGCTTCTAAACTGATGCTTTGCCTTCAGTTATCGGTGATAGTATTTGCTGGGGTTTTGCGTCCCAATGACCACGATATTATTATGAGGGACGCTATAGCGGAGGGCTCCGGCAGTTTTGACCACCTAGAGTATACACTTAACGGGGACCTAAATCGACACTCGCGGGACTCTGGCATTTCACCTCCGTCGGTATGCGGCCGGCATTCGGTCCCACGACCTTCGGGCCAGCATTTGAGAACGCCCTTCGTTTATCAGAAGGCGTTCCTTGGGGTACACTGCCGCGTCGCTGATGTCGCGAGACAAGACACGTACAGTACTTCTCGGCCGCAGGTGGGCGGTGATGCGCATATCAGCCATCCTACCCCTAATTAATTGGTGGGGTAATATAGTTGCGTGGAAGGTCAGTTTTTGTCGCAAAACATAACTCTAGCTTTTATTTGTTTTATTAAAACTCATGTTAATTGCAGTAATTCTACATTAGCGCTATAATAATTGCGTGATACGTCGGCTGTAGTAACAGAAACATAGTTATTGCTTTTATTGTTTGTTCAAACAGCTGTTAAATATGGTAATGATCTTTTTAATGAACCACTGTATCAACTTGAGTTACTTTTCTCCATTGTAGTATTTTCAAACGAAAGGTCAATACTTATCACCTCTTTCAAGTACAAGGTTTGCTTACGTCTTGAGAAGTTTCCTTCAACAGCTCTATAATTGAATATTGTAAGAATGTCTAAGTATTCAGTTTAAAGCCTTTGTGAGAAGCTCGTAATTAAGAAGAACCAGTGAAATTACGCAAACCCTGTAAAATTGAGATTTTGAAGAGAAATATTGGCCTGCTCAGTATGGCTATGCATGTTACTACCTCTCAATGGCATTTGGGATACACGTTTACGGAACATAGAAAATAAAATACATAGAAAAGCACAAGCAGGAAGGTTATCTAGACAAGCATAAAGTTGACCGCCCCACGCTGGGTGATTGGGTAAGAAGAATAGAAGGATTAGAAATAGATGGAGGAGAGAGTGGAAAGAAAAGAAAGGAGCACTGAATTACATGTGCAAGACACTTTAGGTAAGCCGAGTCAATCAGTGTTCATTGGACACTGTCAATATCACGCGGTTTGGTATCATCTGGGACGTTAAATTATCAATCAGTTGCAAACTGATCGAATTTTGATATTTGTTATTGCTTGAAGCGTGCTTCGACAGACTGTTTTAACTCATGATTATGTAACTATACACTTATCATTTGTCAGTGGGTGAAAGACTTTTCAACATGGTTTTCTTTGCCGAAACAATTCTCAATAAAGTATCAGCCTGGACATGACAAACGTTATGGTCATCAACGCCGCATGTACTGTTGCCGTAAGCGTCGTCACCTGTAGGGAAAAGCCGCAGCTTCATATGCTACGTTGCAGTTTTTTCTTGTTCTTGTTTTTTTTTCTACGCTTCTAGGAAGTGCTTTCATTTCAGGAGGGAACTGTATGCGTGCGCGCCTTCCCGTGCTGCTTAGCTAAACAAGTTGCGCTTTAAAGACAGCATACGGTTTTGTCACAGCGACTTTATGGTATATTCGAAATAAATAAAAAGTTAAATTAACCAAGAACGAATCTACGAACCTTGACCCATCTCGTATAAATTGTATATTGCTTTAAAATGTCATACTTTTTAAATACGTTACATACATAGCAGTTCTATGTCGCAAAATTTGGGGATGTGCTTTCGGGATGAAATTACGAGAAAAAAAGTTGTTAGCTGAATTCTCGGCCCTATCTTTCAATGATCAAGTTTTTAACACTTCGTAAAATTCATAAATGCTACAAATAAAATGCGTCTTCTTGCCCTGCCGCGGTGGTCTAGTGGCTAAGGTACTTGGCTGCTGACGCGCAGGTCGCGGGATCAAATCCCGGATGCGCCTGCTGCATTTCCAATGGAGGCGAAAATGTTGTGGGCCCGTGTGCTCAAATTTGAGTGCACGTTAAACAACCCCAGGTGGTCGGAATTTCCGGAGCCCTCCTCTACAGCGTCTCTCATATCCGCATGGTGGTTTTGGGTGGTAAACCCCACACATCAATCAATCAATCAATCAAAGTGTGTCTTTTTATTGAGCAAAAAAAAAAAAGCCTTCCAATCCCTTTCACACCCTTGCACCGCGAGAGCTAGACCGGCCTACATGAAACAACAAACGCCGTATTGCTCTCCGGCGTTTAGAGACAGCGATAAGGATTTGCAGGCAACTTATTCACTAAACTGAGATTGAATGAAAATTGTGTTGTTATAACAGCCGTCACATCAACCGTTAGCTGACATTTTCCAATAAGTGTACAGGAGTCAACATTTAGCCGACGCTAGACCGCATTATCCTGCACTGGTTGTACATATACGAGTAAATATTGACGTTGTGTTCGGTCAGCAAAAGCGTGGAGGTCACCGCAAACCGGGTGATAGGACAGCACACGAAGCGGTAGTAATATTTCACGATGATAGCTTGATGGGCCTGTTGGTAAAGCAGCTGAAAAGGGGCTACAGCACACACATTACGGGCACGGGGTGCAATAAAACGGGACACAGCGCTGAACTACGACTGCTACTACTAGAACTAATTAGAGGGAGCTGCATACAACGGGCACGGCCGCTCAATTTCCCCCTAAAGGGGGAGATCGAGCGGCCGTGCAACGGGTCTGCAGGATACTAACGTACAGTTTTTTTTTTTTGTTATGTGTGGCCCCCTCAAATTTGTATGCGTAATACAATCAGGCTCAAAAGCTAAATCGGCATCAAGTTATTTCATTTTTTATTTTAATAATGACTGATCAGGGGCATGCTGGGGAGATTAAATAGTAGAGAAGAAAAGACAGGGTTGTTGACCAGTTCCGGACAATTGGTTCGCCACCCTACACATAAGAGTGGAACAGAAAAAATTGAAGGATGGAGAAGAAAGAGAGAATGACAGCACACCACACACACGCGCAGCCAGTCACACTCTCTCGCTGTGGCGTGGTGCACGACATCGCTGGCACAGTCACTTGTAATCTTGCATATGTATAAGCTTCTTGCATATGTATAAGCTTAACAAGCCAATGTTCGAGTTTGTATTTTCTTGGTGTTTGGCCCCGCATACCTGTTATGAGCTGGTTCCACCCTGTGTGTCTGCTGCTCCCTATGGTGAAGTATCAGTTGCAGTTCAGCGCTGTGTCCTGTTTCATTTCACTATGTTCCCATCTGTGTGTGATGTAGCCCTTTTAGGATTGTCGTAAAACTCTTGCGCTGCAATGGTTCATAAGAGGAAACCTCAGCCTATCGTGTTGCTGGACATGCTATTACCGAAGGCCGCTGGGCTATGGCAATAAAGCTTCGTTATTCGCGTCCCAGGGCCTCTATTGATTAAAACACAGCATTGAGTTGTAATTCTTTCAAGAAAAAACAAAAATGTTTGCCAATTCCGATGCTGGCTGCATCATTATCAAAGTCGGCTGACCAATGGTCAAGACTTCTTACGAATGCAAAAGCCCTGTGGTCTCGGCTCCCGGTATTCTGTCCCCAATCTCGAAGGAAGACGCGTGATTAAAAAATATTGAAAAAGAAACGGCAGCTGCGCCATTAAGGCTGTCTCTTTTCGAAAATTTTCAGGGTACGTCAACGAGCTATTTCAATGCAGTGCGCGAGAGTCCTATAAAGGGCGGGCGTTAATGATCCGAAATGTGCTACGAATATATCTGCCTTCATATTTATTTTATCGACTACGATCATCAACTTCGACTGCAGAATTTTGTAGAAAAGCTAACAAACGACTGAAACAGTGTTGTTTCGCGGCAAGAAAGAACGAACTGCATTAAGTTTCAAATTGAATCCACTACTGTTTATTTCAATTGCAAGAAACAGCATGAAAACAAAAACAGCTCAAACTATGACGTAAATGCTGTGGCACGCTGCCTCGTACACAGATCATACTAGAGAATAGAATACCAATAATGGGGAAACTTTTCATCTTTCCGCAAAATTTCATCAACGCTTTTATACTCACATAGTTTTATTCTACCCAGCCTGCGGAAATACCTCCACTTCATTCTACTTTTTTTGTAACTGCTATAGACAGCTCGCTGAATCAATATATTTGTTGCAAAAGACCAAAGTCGAAGCACAATCTCATTCCCAATAAAAAATTTAAAAATTAATATTGATGGAATTCCGATTCCAGCAAGAGTGCATAGGAACGCCCGACTAGAGGGCTTGAGACTCATCTTACCATCTGGAAGATTCGAACCTGCGGTGTATATGAGTGTTCTAGCTTTACATTACTCAATGAAATTCGGTCACCATGGTCAAGAATGGAAATCACAAGACCATGTGGCCAAGCCACATCTACTGCGCCCGGATTCAATCTCGATCAAGGTGTAGGCGATATTTAGATTTTGTTAGCATTGCTGCGCATTGAGTTCACCACTGCATCAGGAGATTTCCCCGCTTGACATGTGGCTCCTCTTTCGATGTTACAGTTTCTGAGCGTCCTCCTCGTTGCGTCTCTCGGACCCCACGTTCGAGCCGGAGATGCTTCCCAGAGCAGTTCCAGTGGCTCTTCCGGATCCGGCACGCCCGTCTACAAATTGGCCCAAGGAATCGGGTCCGGACAAAACCAAGGACAACCAGTCAAGGTACCTGCTTCAGTCTTCGCCTCCAGCCATGGAGCAGCTACAGCACAAGGGGGTGGCCAGGGGCCGGCAGGCTACCCTGGCACCGCGGCCCACGGCGCACCCGGTGTGCACTTCGGCGCTGGTGGCCCTCCCGCCGGTGGTGGCGCTGGTTATGGCCTCGTTCAAGGCTATGGCCCTGCCGCTGCCGGAGGTCTAGGAGCAGGAGCAGGTGGCTACCCTAGAGCTTTCCTTCCTCAAGCGTATGCTGGCGGCGCAGGTGGTGGCCAGCAACAGCTGGTAGCCATCGGAGGACCTTCCTACGGCGCTGGAGCGCCCGGCTACGGCGCCGGAGCACAACCTTACGGTGGAGGAGCACCGGGCTACGGCCCCGGAGCACAACTCTACAGTGGCGGAGCACAGGGCTATGGCGCCGGAGCCCCTGTGGCAGTCTACCCGGCGGGACACACAGGTCAAGGAGCGGCGCTCGGTTCAGCAGGCCTGGCGGGTTACGCTGGAGGTCACGGAGGCGCACCGGGTGTACAAGTGGCTGGGCCTCAGGCGTACGGACTGATTAACCAGGGCTACGGTGGTGGTGGACACGTGGCGTCCCCCGGTGCAGCCTTTGGTAGCGTGGCAGCTGCTCCAGGAGGTCACGCTGCCGGAGGTCCGGCTGGACCCGCCGTCTATGCGCTTCCCCAGTCCGCCGCTGGTGGTCACGCACATGGAGGTGCGCTTCCAGCTGGAGCATACCATGCCGGTGGTGAAGGCGCGTACCTAGGCGCGGCTGGCGGTCATGCCGGTGGGCTACCCGCCGGTCTCGGAGCTCGCGATGGGCCCGTTGTCCAGTTTGCCGGTGGACCGATCGGCCAATACCCTCTCGGCCAAGGTGCTGGCCAAGCCGGTGTTCCCCTGCATGCCCTCGGCTACGGTGGCGGCCATGGTGGTGGCTACGGTGGTCAAGTGGCCGGTTTTGCGGGGCCATCGCTGGTCGGTGGTCCAGGAGGAGCACCTGGTCAAGGGTATGGTGGTCCTGTAGCCGTAGCTCCCGGATATCACGGCCACCCCGGTCAAGCTGCCGGCGGTCTTCCTCACCATCTAGCCGGAAGCGCTGGTGGAGCAGGTGCCCAACACGGCGGACAGGCCACTGGACAGGCCGGTTTCGGAGTCACGTACGGAGGCAAAGGGAAACAGAAGTCATCGAGATGAACAGACATTGATCTTTTAGAATCGTTTTAAAGGAAGCATTGCGCGGGAAGCGCAAGACGGGGGGAGCCAGAAATAGTATGTAGTATAATGTTATATGTATAGTATGCCAGTTCGCGCTTTTTCAAATGTCACTTGTGCGGTTGAGTACCAGTGAGAGTTTCCATTTTCCTTCTCAAGTTTTAGTTCTGTAGTTCTATTCTCTCTGTTCAATTTTTGTTTGTTGGACAGCTTAAAACAATATAATGAAACACCAGTATGCTCCAGTACAGACTGTACAGTGAAAGAAAAATTGTATATTCTTGTCAACAGAATTTGTCAATAGAGTGTCCTGTGCATGGTCGCCTCCATCTCGTTCGGTGCCACCATGAGTCCGGTGGCCTCCATTAAACACATTACTGAGACCCAACTGACAGTTGTTGTTTCTTTCTCGCTGTTTTCTGTCTCGCTTGACATTAGCGAGAACATGGCGAGCACGAAGTGTGCGAGCGTGTGTTACTCAAACAATCGGCTCACACGAGAACGCGTGGGCCCCGCCATCATCAATAAACGGAAATCGCACGCTGGCGCAGGCACGCGCGATGCATGAGCCTCAGCGGCCTGTCGTTCCGTCCATGCATACGGCCCCGTCATCCGGAGCGAGTAAACGAGCGGTTTCGGAAAGGAAGAGAGAACGTGCGAGAAAGAGACCATCACTCAATAACGTCATGTGTGCACAAAACGCGCGATCCTAATGCGCCCGCGAGTTTACCGCCAACGCGCGCTTGCGTATCGACGAAGCCAACAATACGGGCGAACAAACTGGGACGGCAATCGTGCATGCCAGCTTCCATTGTCCCCGGTTTTGAACTTGAAGCCAAACAACCGACGGCTTCGGCTCGATGCACGCGCCCTTCCGGCCAAGTGGGACGCACGATCGGTTCTGGGGCGTCGTGAAAGGAACGCATTGAACTTTTCTCCCCCCGACAAATCGTCGCCGAACTCTCACGTACTCCTTTTCATCCGGTGGCCCAAAAGGTTGCGGTGATCGTGCGCGGGCACCAACAGCCCGAGGCATCTGCGGGGCTTTCCCTTCAGCCTTGCAGCGTCCGGCACGATGGCTCGCACGTATTCGCAGACATTGAGGCCTCGAGTGAAAAGAAAAAAAAAAGGCTAGGAAAAAAAGAGAAAACGGTGCTCCATGTGTAACGACTTCGCGATAATGTTTGTCGACAGCGCCGAAGCTATAGCGAGAACGCGCGTCAGCGCCTTCGAGCGGTGGAAGGCGGTCAACACGACAAGGCGCACTGGCAGAAGTTGCGTGGATGCATTTCCTTCCATGCGACTGCGAGTGACCGGCAAGCGGAAGGGACGATGCAGCGGCGTTTTCGTTAACATGTTTTCCTAATGATCCAAGTTCTTCGTGAGTGACCAGTGCCTCTGGAGCTCTTAAACGAATAAAAAAAAAGAGAAACCACACTATAGCGCAGGTTCGTGGCAGGCCAGGTATGTCTTCCTCTGTTATAACTCGCACTTGCCGCAAGGTATCAAATCTTTTAAACAAGTTTACTTCACAGCGCCAAAAACACACACGGTCTGCTTTAAACGCAAACGAGTCTTAGTGTATCGACTGCGATATAACTCCACGACTTCGTATAAAATTCGCTTTAAGCAAACAAGCGGGGATTCGTGTCAATGAGCCACGATCTTCCGCCAGTGACCTTCATAACGGCGCCCATGGCAACATATCTTCTTCCCGTACACTTCGACCGATGCGGAATTCAAGAGGAGTGAAACCCCAATGTGCTCTGTAAACATCGTGCTGTACCGGTTTCAATAAAACTGAATAGTAAGGTATTATTGGCATCCCCAGCAAAAGCAATACAGGCGCAACTAGCAATTCCAGTTTTTGGTTCTTAGTTTCTGGTCCTCTGCGGCGAGTGTTTTCCAAGTATGCCCTTTTCCCTTAGACAGCTGCTAGTGAATTATTTTAGTAGCATTACTAGTGGCAACTTGCATTGTATTACAACAGTTACTCTGGTTGTTTACCCTCAGTTGGGTTCATTCAGCATTACAGATCTTTTCGCCTATTTCCTTTAAAGAAACAGAGGTTTATTATGAGAGGAAAGCTCAGAGGTCAGCCTGAATCATTTTTCTGACCTGCTACTCAGCGTTATAAATGGAAAGGAGAGTGAAGGTGTTGATGAATTGAAACTTTAAATGCCGAAAAGCAGAATAGTATTTTTTTTAGTTCTGTCTCATGCAAAAAAATTATCCAAACCTTTGAAATATTTGCACTGATCACGACGTTTAGGTCCCAAAATAATTTTTTTCGATAACTGTTGTTCTACAGGACTCAATAAAAAAAGTGGCCATCAATTTTATTTGTATGTATTTCGCGGGCAGAAGCACAAGAGGTGTGCAATGGTCTCCGGAGTCGCACATGTCTCACAATTCGGACTGTCTGCACGGTCGATGGGGTGAAAATAGCGACGTGCGAATGCCACACCTAGCAGGCGCAGGCTTGTACTGCATTCTCATGGTTGATGGTATTTTAACTTGCATGTCTGGGTCTGATTCGTTAAAACAGCGGTGACGATTACTTGGTAAAGGCAAATGTGCTACAGCCGTTTCGCGGATGAGAGCATAAGCAACGGCGTTAGCGTCCGGCTGTGAAAATAGAATGGACAATACTGTGGCGTTGACACGGGTCATCTTTGCTTCCGCATCGGCCTGCTCGTTTCCATGTAGGACGCAGTGCCCTGGAATCCACTCATACTTTATACGATGACCTATTTTCAGCACTACATTACGAGATTCAGTCACTTATTGAGCATGAAGATAATATGGCCCTCGTTTCAGCACCTGTTCTATTCCTTGATGGTTTCTTTCGATTTGTGTATATATATATAGCTGCGCAAGCAAGATTCTTAGACACCAACTTTTCAAAGGCTCATGATCTTCCAATAATATCTGAGGTGTAACGTCGCAAAACATTGATATGACTATAAAAGAAGCTGTAGGGGGGGGGGGGGGGGGGCTCCGAAAACTTCGACCAGCTGGGGTTCTTTAACGTGCACTGCAAAAACCAGTCTCGACGAATAGTAACAATACAAACATATAAGTCGAGATGAGGGGAAACAATTGTGATGAATGAACGTGCGATGCAGCGTTAAACGAGTAGCACAGTTGTTTTCAGTAAGTAAAAAAGAAGCAAAATATGCGCACAAAAAGGTGTTAGGTATATGTCCCTGGTGTTTTTGATAATTGGTAATCGTTTGCAACGTTTGATCACTAAGCCCAATCTAAAATTCTCAAAATTACTCGAAATGTTACATGAAAACCATGTTCGAATAAAACCGTCCCGTAAACTACTTGTTGCGTTTCGATTGAGACGCTTTAAATTTCTGATCACCATTATCTGTGAGTTTAATTAATGCGCTCCGAAGAGTGAGCGACCAATGGTTGTCATCCAGCGAATGCACCACACCGGCATAAATGCATGTTCTGCGATCTAGTGGTCCTCCATGGCAGAACGCCGCGTGGTCTATAGTGAACTACGTGGTTCTAGTTCACAATCCCGTACTTTATAGAGGAAAATGGTAGAGGCCAGTGTACTGCGCATACAATTTTGGCCATTTGGGGTTCGTTAAAGAACCCCAAATAGTCAAAATTCCTGAAGCCACTGCGGCGCTTCTCATAATCATATCGTGGTGTTGGGAGGTAGAACCCCGGCTATCATTATCGTCATTATTATTATTATTATTATTATTATTATTATTATTATTATTATTATTATTATTATTATTATTATTATTATTATTATTATTATTATTATTACACCGGCAGCTTATTCTTGGTCTTAACTTTAAGGCAGCCCAACTCGCTCAACCAAGGCTACTGCCAACCATAATTCACCACTGTTGCACGGTCTAACCCGTGCACGCATAATCACCGAATAACGCGCCACGCGGCAGCTTATGTGTAAGTTTTACAGTTAATCATTATTCCACAAGGTATTGTTGTAAGAAAAACTGCGTGTTTGAGCAGTACCACTGTGATAAGTAAGAGCTTGAAGGGTCCGTGCGGGCAGGCACTGGGGTGCCTGACCACACGGACCTTTTAGGTGACTTCCTCGAGGAGGCTTTAAGACTATAGAACGTTGTTAGTTAATACTACACCAATAGTAACGTGTATATAATAGAGTTCACTTTTGCCAGCACGCCCCATGACATTGTTAATGTAGAGTGAGCAAAGTACTTCGTATTTCGCAATAAATGTATCGTAGTTTTTTTTAATCACGTTATATTAGAGCTTGTGACAATTTCCAGACGCAGTCCAAATTTGACCCTGATGATCGCGAAAAGTTTTTACGAAATTCAATTCCTTAAGTTGCTTTTTGTAAGAGGCACAACAGAAAACACTCGCTTCACTTCTACGTTAGATTTTGAGTAAACAAAAAGTTTCATTTCCTAGTCTGCGATGTCTTGCTTAGAATAAGCAGCTAAAGCATCCCGGTGGCTCTATATTTCGCTCCAGAATTCCATTGCTGCCATGTCAGCACTTACATTTCAACTGCACGAAAGAGAGAGACAAACGAGACAAAATGAAAGCAGGGAGCTTGACCTCATGCTAGTATCCGATATGCTATAACTCCTGCACTGGGGTTGTGGAATAGGGGATGGAAAAAGAGAGAGAGAGTTAAAAAATAAGTAAGAGCAAAAGACGGACACAACTGGACGAGAAAAAAAAATGAAGGCAGGAAGGTTGACCAGATGCTAGTATCCGGTATGCTACCCAACACTGGGGTTGGGGAATAGGGGGTTGAAAGAGAGAGAGAGTTAAAAAAATTAATAAGAGCAAAACACGGACACAACTGGACGAAGGTAATCTTACCATACTTGCTCCCCAATATGGGCTCGGGGCAACCAAATACGGCTCTTGACGAGGTTTTGAAACCGTTCGTCGTATTCTAATAGACAGATATGTGGGGTTTAGCGTCCCAAAACCACCATACGATTATGAGAGACGCCGTAGTGAAGGGCTCCGGAAATTTCGACCCCCTGGAGTTCTTTAACGTGTACCCTAAATTGAGCACACGGGGCTTCAACATTTCCGCCTCCATCGAAAATGCAGCCGCCGCAGCCGGGATTTCATCCCGCGACCTGCGGATCAGCAGCCGAGTACCTAAGCAACTAAACAACCACGGCGGTGGTCGTATTCGGTCCCATATACCAGATGACACGATGTGCAGTCTACCACTGCAAGAACAAGACTGGCTGGGATCCTTGCATACAACACCTTTTTTATTGTGTCTATGTTAATAGATAGCGCAAACAACAGCTTATCGACGCATTCACGTAAGGAACGGGTGCGGTACATCGGGCGCGCACACACTCATAAAAAATGGGTCTGTCGTTTCTAAATGAATAAAATAGAACAGTTCACATAACAAACGTCATAACTGAAAAGTGCAGCAGTGTCGGCTGTGAAGATATTAAACAAGAATGAAAAATTACTGGAAAAACAGCGAAATGCACAAGGCTTCTGCGTGTGAACCACGTGCACCTACTTTTCGCCAACGTACACCTAGGGTGGTGCTACCTGCACAGCTTAAAGCGATAGCGTGTGAGGCGGATAGTGGCTAGAAAGCCTGGACGAGTTCCCCGCCAGCTACGTATGTTACAGTGCTGCCTAACCTATACGAGTTACATTAATAATGTGGAAACCATAGCGGCCGGGACGCGTTTTGAGCCCACCTAATTGATTCCGGTATACTGAGTTAAAAATACGACTACACCAAGGGTTATCGAGTGATGGCTTTGTCGCATACTAGCTGTTGGTGCCAGCACAAGAGCAATAGCCAAAAAGTAGCCAAGTAAGCAACGTCATTTTCTTTGTTGCCGTGGCCTTTCAAAAAAGGCCAATTCTGTCAACCCTGAAACACACACACACACACACACACACACACACACACACACACACACACACACACACACACACACACACACACACACACACACTGGCGTGTATATATATTGCTCTCTATTTTTAAGATCTCTTTCCTACGTCTGTTCCTTTGTTTATTTCTATGCCTTTCTGTCTGTCTTTCCATCTGTGAAGGATAAGGTTCGGGTAATCACGGCAACTTAAATAATCGTTGCCGAGACTGACGAAGACATTTGCAACTTGAGTTATAAGGCTTTAATGCCACACAAAAAAAAACGATAATGAAGCTTGGCGTGTTACATGGCAACAGCGAAGAACTGCCTTAGGTACGAGCACGACGTACGTTCTCGAAAGACAAGGTCTGACGCTTAGCGTAGTCCCCCACTGCACTACACAAGGTTTGAAACACTTCACCGTGTGACGTCGAAGGCAGATGAGTCGATGCGTTGCGTTGCGTCTTACGCCGACATCAGCGATGACTCAGGCATGGTCGGAGCGGAGCGTGAGGCAGAGTCGATGTGTGGCAAGCACGTCCCGGACAGCCAGTAGTAGGCCCAGGTCTGGAATACGCCCGGATCCGAGTACAACGGACCGGCGCCGGCTGCTGGATCACACGGTAGAAGGGAGCCAGGCTCGTGCGGACCACATGCACAGGTAGGCTTCGGGACCACGACCCGACGAGCGCTTCAGCCTGCCACTGTTTCGTTCGGAATCTTCTTCTCGAGCGCCCCGTCGTCGTCTTCCTCTTCTCCCTCCCCATGGCTTGGCATGACTTTGACGACACGATTCCGCCTTTTCCTTGTCTCATCGTCATCTTCGTCGGCGTACGGCACAGCACAAACTCACAAACATCGCGCACCAGATGAACCTACCGCGCATATCATGACAAAAGTCCCCCCTTTCAAAAAAGTTTTTTTTTTCAAAAAAAAAACGGTCCAAAGTGCGCGGGAGACAAGACTTACGACAAACAAATGTACAGAACTGTTGCACCAAGAGAATAGTCTGTATGTGAGAGTCCCTAGGCATATGGTACATTATTACATTAATGTTGTAGTAAGCTCTAGCCGGCACTCTAGGAGGTTCGTCTTCCCAGGAACTTCGGAAAATATGTCTCGGAATTCCTCCAAGAGATTGCACATATCATCGCGTTGTGCTTCGTCTAAATTATTTCCGAGTGTGACCGACTCAATACCTTTCCCTTCATTTACTTTAAATGTAGGGAGGGGTGAATCCGATTCACCTTCTTCGACTACAACGAACGATGAAGCTTGACTAGTGACTTCTGGTTGACGTTCTTCGTAGCGCTTGAGCATGTTTATGTGAAACATTTTCGTGGTGTGCCCAAGGTCCAACCAATAGTCGTGGTCATTCTTTTTTCCTGTAACCGGAAATGGCCCCTTCCAGTGCATAAGAAGCTTGTTTTCCTTGGTTGGGAGCAATATAAGAGCCCGGTCACCAACTTTGAGCTGTCGGGTTTTGGAGGTTCGGTCATAATACTTCTTTTGCGAGTGTTGAGCTCGGGAGAGATTCTCTTGAGCCAGCTTCAAGGTGCGTTCAAGACGTTCTCTCAGATCAAGCACGTATCCGTAAGTAGTCTTGATATCTTCCTCTAGGTCTTCCCCTGTCCAGAGTTCCTTCAGTATATCCAGGGGTCCTCGGACGTGCCGGCCGTAGATCAGTTCAAACGGCGAGAAGCCCATACTGGCCTGAGGTACTTCTCGATAGGCGAACAACAGAGGCGCAAGAAATCGGTCCCATGACTTCGGCTTCTCTTGGCACAACTTGCGCAACATCTGTTTCAAAGTGCCGTTGAACCTTTCGACCAAGTCATTGCATATCGGGTGGTAAGGCGTCGAGCTCAAATGTCGAATAGCAAGCAGAGCATTCACCTCTTCCATCAGGCCTGACGTGAAGCAGGATGCTTGATCACAGAGGATCTCCCGTGGAAATCCTATTCGAGAGAACATCTCCAGTAGTCCATCTGCTACTGTTGCCGAATCAATTGCGGGCAAAGCCACCGCGTCCGGGTACCGAGTGGCGAAATCCACAAGGGTAAGAATGTACCGATTACCCTTCTTTGAAATCGGCGTCAGAGGTCCAATGATATCAACGGCCACACGTTCGAATGGCGTGTCAATCAAAGGCATTCGTCCAAGAGGCGCTTTGCCTACTTTGCCTTTGGGATATGTCCTTTGGCATGCGTCGCATGATTTTACGAATCTTCGTACCTCCTCCTGTACACCGGGCCAATAAAACGACTCCAAAACTCGGTCCTTCGTCTTCTTGATACCCTGGTGACCAGATATCGGTGATTCATGTGCCAAGTGCAACACATGGACACGCAACGCCTTTGGAACCACCGCTTGTTGAACTGATTTACCCGGAGTCAAGTGGTAAACGCGGTACAAGATTCCTTTCTCGAACATAAATGAGTGGTATGTGGCTCCTTTGCCGCGGATGAGGGTGTCGACTCTCGCCCTACAAACATCCAGCGACCGGTCTTCCTCTTGTTTTTGGCGAAATGACTCCTGTGTCACCTCTAAGTTTCCAAATTTAGCAGTCGTGAGCTTCCGGCGATGTCCTTTGCTTGAAACACCAACCATGACTGTGCTATTCGTCCCGCATCCATCCTTGGATTTCTCTTCAGAAGTTTCCGACTTCAGGCTCGCTGATTCCTTCCACGTTGAGTCGGGGTCATTAGCGTCACGGGCGCCGGGAACATTTCCTACGATGACATCGTAAAGTGGCGACGTCATGCATTTGACTATCGCATTTCCGGTGAAATAGGGCGATAGAATCCGTACTTCTGCTTCCGGTACCTCGATGCAACTACCATCGGCCAATAAAATAGTGGCGGTAGTACCCGTCAGCGCATCATCGGGAACGAGGGAACGTCGCACGACCAGGGTGTTGCTTCCAGTATCCCTCAAGACTGATACAGTATGTCCAAACACTTCTCCCTGTAACACCGGCAAGTTTCGTGTAGCTGTTGCGGTGCGCGTTCGGAGTGCACTAGCAACATATTCATCTTGTGATGAATCATCGGCACATCGGGGCGTCTCGGACTTCTGGTCAGTAGACACGATGCAAGATGTCATTTTCTTTGGCCCGCCGTTGCTTGGGCATGCTCTTGCATCGTGGCCGGGCTTCCGACAGTGCCCACAGAAGACTCGTTGGGGTTTCGTGCGGCAATCAGATGCTCTGTGGCGGGGTCGATCACAGACGAAACATCTAAGAGGAGGCTTGGTATAAGTAAATCTTTCTTGCTCCTTGGGAATGTTGTTTGCAGACTTGGTACGAAATACCAACAAGTTTGTTTGCCGCTGGGCTTCCAAGAAGGTATCAGCTGCTTCTGCCATTTCTTTTACCGTCCTGCATTTCTTCTCCCTTAGAAAAAGTGCCAGGCGATCGTGGCAGTTATTCAGAAACTGCTCAGCTACAATGAGGTTGCGCACGGATGCAAAGTCCTCGTCCGTTTCCGACATTTCCAGCCATCTATCGAAGTAACTCTGTAATCTCGTGGCGTACTGTTTACCAGTTTCGCCGTCTTCAGGCTTGCTTTGCCGAAACTTTTCGCGATAGCCTTCGGCTGTGAAACGAAACCTCTGGAGCAAGGCCATTTTCGTACTCTGGTAATCCATTGAGTCTTCTGGCGACAGACGACCGAAGACTTTCAATGCTTCCCCACTGAGGCATAAACTAAGCGCTGTCGCCCACTTCTCCTCAGGCCACTCTTGACCAACTGCTACGCGTTCGAACCTCTTGAGATACGCATCGAGATCGTCACGCCCCTCGTCAAACACTGGAATCAGGTTGTGAGGATTGATCAAGCACGGGCGGCTTTGACTCCTCTCAGGTTCGCGGTCCCGCGCTGTTGACTCTCGGCTACCTTCAACCTCAGCTAGTCGAATTCGCAGTTGAAGAGTTCTCTCTTCTATCTCCAAACGTTCCTTCGCCGCCTGCCTTTCCGCGGAACGCTCTTCACGCGCTTGCACAGATTCCTCATGAGCCCGCTCTAACCGCGCGTCTACCCACGTCTTTAGCTCGGCTCCTTGAAGCCCCATGCGTTCCGCTAGCGTTATAAGCTCTTGCTCACTCATCTTCCCTACAGATTTCAACCCAGTGCAAACGGCTTCGTCCTGCCGCGGACGCCAATTGTGAAGGATAAGGTTCGGGTAATCACGGCAACTTAAATAATCGTTGCCGAGACTGACGAAGACATTTGCAACTTGAGTTATAAGGCTTTAATGCCACACAAAAAAAACGATAATGAAGCTTGGCGTGTTACATGGCAACAGCGAAGAACTGCCTTAGGTACGAGCACGACGTACGTTCTCGAAAGACAAGGTCTGACGCTTAGCGTAGTCCCCCACTGCACTACACAAGGTTTGAAACACTTCACCGTGTGACGTCGAAGGCAGATGAGTCGATGCGTTGCGTTGCGTCTTACGCCGACATCAGCGATGACTCAGGCATGGTCGGAGCGGAGCGTGAGGCAGAGTCGATGTGTGGCAAGCACGTCCCGGACAGCCAGTAGTAGGCCCAGGTCTGGAATACGCCCGGATCCGAGTACAACGGACCGGCGCCGGCTGCTGGATCACACGGTAGAAGGGAGCCAGGCTCGTGCGGACCACATGCACAGGTAGGCTTCGGGACCACGACCCGACGAGCGCTTCAGCCTGCCACTGTTTCGTTCGGAATCTTCTTCTCGAGCGCCCCGTCGTCGTCTTCCTCTTCTCCCTCCCCATGGCTTGGCATGACTTTGACGACACGATTCCGCCTTTTCCTTGTCTCATCGTCATCTTCGTCGGCGTACGGCACAGCACAAACTCACAAACATCGCGCACCAGATGAACCTACCGCGCATATCATGACACCATCATCTTCTTAGGTCTTCATTTCCCCTAATACTATACTTTTCTTTCTTTTTTTCTGTCACTTTCTATCTTTCTTTGTTTTATCTATCTCTCTATTTCGCTGTCTGTTCTTTCACTTTTTTCCCTTGCTACACTTCACCGAGCAAAGTTTTATCGTACTCGGTAAAAAGGTTTGCCCAGTTCATGAGGTGAACACCCTGATGCGATTATTTGCGTACACTAAAGTACTGATAGAAGACTTAAACAGTTCTACTGTTCAAATATTGTCCTAGATATTGAAACAATAGTCTTACCCTGGTGCCTGAATGGCACCTCATGGACGAAGTCGACAACGAAGTTGCTGTGCAACTAGGTTTAAATTTGTGCATCTGAACTGCAGGCTTGTGCGCTCTGTGCAGATTTAGTTCGACAAGTGCTTGTCAGGCTGTCGAATATACCAAATAGATACTTCCTGTAACAGTATATAGCTACTTGTTGCACCAAATGTATTGTGTGGTTACTTGTTGCTATAATTTCACGGTTCTATTTTCTTTCTTCTAAACTAATGGTGTGATCCCCAGCTGCAGCCCCGAATATAGTGCCGTTGCTTGTTTGGCACCTAAAATATAACTATATGGTGTGCCTTTATTTCTGCGCCGGCTTTGTTTCGTTACACTTCGACGCCGTTGAACACACACGTGTGCTTCTTTCACGGGGAACTATAATTTAGCAAAGAAGTGCGGCAGCACAGTGTGCAGTGTAACCAACCTGACTGTGACTGATGAGCCTCTGCATTCTGGTTTCTTTTGAAGTATTCTCTTTCGACCACCACGTAGTATATACATATTTCATTTCCTTCTTCGTCACGAATACACCCGAGAAACGGCTCTCTCGGGAGGTCAAATTAGAAGCAGACTCTCAGCCTTATATTCAGCGAAGAGCGCTGCTGTGACCTAATGAACACGACACGAACAGGTCTCCTTTCTTTTATCTAAGAAAGACGAATGACTCCTGGCGTAAAAAGATAGAAAAGGGAATACTGTAGGAGGTGGCAACGTTAAGAGCAAGGGTTAAACGGTCTGGCCAACGTCAAGTTTCGCAACTCCTCCCGCTATTTCAAAAGGAGCTCTCGACCCAGCAAAGGGCGCGAAAAGGAAAAGAAGCGCTCGTGAGTTACGGCTCCCGATAAATACAGCGATGCTCCCCTATAGTTGCACTATATTCTTTTCTTTCCAGTGGAAGTACTCGTCTCCATCGAATGATTTTGGAGCAATGCCTCCAACTTAGTGCTTATAGTTTGGTCTCGATTACAACCCTGAGCCATGCGTGGTGCAATACAACAGAGCCAGAACAGAAGACTAATGTCCTCAATGCTTGGGGATCTATGAAACACGCGAGAATCAATCATTCATCGCCGATTATCTTTCGCTGGCCCTGACAGAACGTGCTCTCCTGAATTCTCTCCAAATAGGCTGCTTATAATTCGCCTACATTTTTTTTTCTTGCATTCATTTTCCATCTCTTCGTGTTGCTGATTATTCTCTTCATTTCTTTGTTTCCTTTTTTATTTTCTTATTTCTTTCCTTATTGTTTTTTCTTTCTTCTTTCGGAGACCCATAAGTGTCTTCCCTTTCATCCTCTTAGCTCTTTTTTAAATACAAAGCATTTCTTTGCGCACTGCAAGCACTTTTGGCATCCGCCCGTCCGTCCGTCCGTCCGTCCGTCTGTCTGTCCGTATGTATGTATGTATGTATGTATGTATGTATGTATGTATGTATGTATGTATGTATGTATGTATGTATGTATGTATGTATGTATGTATGGCCCTAGCCGCCTACATCTGGGCGCTCTCATGATCGCCCCCTGACCTTGGGGTAGACCAAAATTAGTACGGGAGGGTACGATGGTTTGAAGAATACGACGGGCTGGTCATGACATGAATAATGTCACCATCTCGTCGCGTACGTCATCAAACACTTTCCAAAAAACAATAAGAGATCCCTGGGGCGGGTATGTGCCACATGGTTATAGACATTCTATGTCTATCCAGGAACGGCGAGAACGCACATGGGTAATTTCAGTGCTTGGGCGTTAGAAAAAGCTGAAATAGGCAGAGTTGACCGGACGAATGCAAAGAATGAACGTCAGTGTCCCAGCAAGAATCGAACCCAGCATTCTGCGTGGCAATGAAGTATTTTACCCCAGAGCGTGAAACGTCAATTCTATTTAATAATGTATTTAATAATAATGTACGTGAAACGTCAATTCTATTTGCACTACTGGCTATCAAATTCTATAAACATTACATATGTAGTCATATGATACAGCCATCATGCCGGATTGACGTCAATTGTAGTCAGGCGCCATCCGCTGAAATTGATTTGAGTAGCAGTGTTGAGGGCTACTACTCTCGTGAACACCAGAGCTAACACCATGGCGTTTCATGTAAGCTTACCGCTTCTAGTGTTGCTATCATCCGTGTTGATGTTGGCATTGTTACACAACTGCAAACCACTGCTCATATAAAACACATGCTGCTGTCTAACGTACGTGTGTGCGTTGATTCAGAAATATATCAATCACGACTTCATAAAGTATCACTCAATTAAAAAAATTAAAACGTATGCATGCTTCTATAACAGCGATTCTCAAGGTACGTGAGTTCTCCCAAGTTTTCTTTTTTTTTATTGTTGTTCGTGGTGGTAATCAATTTTTGATAGACAGGAAGTTGCTAAAAAGCACAGAGATATATGTATAACGATGGTTAAGTAATACCAATATTAACGCAGCCTAACGGGCAAGCGACCCTTTGCAACGACCTGTGCAGTTACGTTTCATCAGTCTCATGACACACAGAAACTCATTCATTTCTGGTGTCCATTACTGGAGAAGCTTATTACCGACCGAGCGATGTGTGCACAACGTATACGTTGCCGTATGAAATCGTGCTCCACCTGTGGCATAAAACATGCATGCGCTTCGATATCCGCGGCTATATATACGGACCAACCTCGCCCATTGCTTCTTTGGGCGTTAAGAAGGTATATCTATAAGTAGCGCCTCGAGGTGCTTCGGAGGCGTTGAAATAAAATATTAATAAAAGAAACACTTTAGAAGCGCTGACGTGAACTTGCCGTGCTCCTAGGCGCCTTCGGTATGTTAATTTTATTAGCGATTCACCTCTTTGTCGAGCTCGTAGCAGTTCGGGAATGTATGAGCCTCGCTTAGGCGGCGCCAGTAGCATGAAAGATGAATGGCCGATGTTAAGTGCGTGTTCGGGCATGGAAGGTTCGCTCGATAAATAATTGCAGCGTGCTGGGCCAACTTCCTTTTGAGGCTGACTAAAATTTAGGTGGCACTTGATCAGTCACTCATATTAGCGCATGCACACAGAAATAGGTGTCTAAACGAACATGTGCACTCACGTGGACTGTACATTATTTTAGCTGCCCTTCTGAGCAAAGTGATGTGCGAGCTCCTATAGCCTCCCTCACTGATAGAGTTTAATTCCACTTGTCTTTTCATTATTGTTTGTGCGTTTTTTTGTGTACGCGTGTACGCAGAGACACAATGTAAATATTTAAGGAGAGGAGGGGGGGAGAGAGAGCCCTGAACCACCCCTGCTTACTCCTCTTGCACGCTCTTGGCGGCCGAAACTGACTACTAGGAAACTATTTCACAGAAAGGGCTCCTGGATGTGCTTCATTATATATAATTTGAGGTAGTTTTTACTTGTAGAATATTCAACTAGCGTCACACTTCTTTGACTGAAAACAGTTTGCCCTGTGTACTATCCAACAGATGAACCACGAGGGGAGTTAGCGAAATAAGAAGAGGGTAGACGTAATTTCGGGTTAGTGTCCGTGCCTACGTGTGGTTGCTGAATCCACATTCTCGCGACAGCCGTGAATCAGCGCTCATTGAAATTTTCAAAAGGCCGCCTTCATATAATCGCAACATGTGTCTCATACTGGTTAGGCAAACAGTTTACGGGTCCTGTCAACGGTATTTCATTGAATGGATCAATTAGAACTTGAGGGTTTGATTACTGAGATGGACGAGTTGGCTTTCAATAATAAAAACAGCGTCCTAGGTACACGCTTTCAAGGAAACGCCGATAAAGATGCGGTAAAGGTGTCCGCTTCTGAGCTATATTTGCATTACATTTGCCTTGTTTCGAATGTTTGGCATGACATGATGCTGAGGAGGGTTGCCAGAGGTACCACGTGGCTGTCTCTCTGTATGGGTGTACTTGCAGGTGTGACGCCAGGTGAAGTCGAGGCCCAGAATACATGTGCCCACAATATCGGCGCACACAGTGCGCTGTCGCAGGACTGACAAGAAAGCTGGAATAGAACCAAGACAAGAGCCGCGTCTATACATTATACGCGCTTTCACGGGTGCGCGTACAGTAGCAGCGTGGTCTTGTACAGACAATGAAGAGTTCTGCGACATTTAATAGATAATAAACATAAAGTTAAGGCACGCCATAAGGGATATAAAGCATATGCGCTTAAATTTCAGGGCTGATTATACATGCGTGCGTTCAGACAAATGAATTCTCTTCCGATCCGCCCTTCTCCCCTCAAAGAAAATTGTTTTTACAACAACAATTAATAAAATCTACTATCACAGCTGGCATTGAGGGAAAGAAAAAACAGAGAGAAAGGGAAACTGAGGAAAGCAGTATCAAGATGTTTTTTTTTAAATAGGCGCATTCAAAATTGTCAGTGATTATTAGAGAAAAGCGAAGCGAACGATAAAAAGTGTCAGAAAAGCAGCGAGCTCTCTAGCTCTTTTTCCTTTTCCGAAAAGTGAATTCGTGCCAAATGACACTTTTTAAGGACTGGCGTATACCACGAGAAAGCCGCCTACTTGATTATCACACGGTGGTAAGCTGTGGTCTAAATAATATTTCTTCGTACACGAGGCATTCAGCAAGGTTGTACGAGTATCGCTTTGACAACAGTTAGCGTGCAGACACTGTGGTAGAGCCAACGGGTCGAAGTATATGAGGGCACCCTCAACTAGTAAGGGCGCGGAACATGTTCACCGACAAGATTTCGGAGCTTCGAAAACGCAGATGATTTTAAACAATCGAATTTCAAATAGTGTTCCTGTCATACTCAAGAGAACTCCTAATCTGGCTGACAAAACGTTTAAGATCCTTGCGCCAGCCAGCGTTGTACGCTGAGACCTGCGGCGCGAATATTTAACCCTTCGAACCTAGTTACGAGTAATTTTTTATGAGTCAAGCCAAATACATGACTAACCTGGGGCTGAGCACGGAAGCATCTGCAGAATTTCGTTTTTTCTCAAAAAAGAGGGAGGAGGGCACCTTCTTGATTTAAAAGGGAGGGAGGGGGCACAAGCCCGGGGTACCACTCTCATGCTACGCCATTGGCTGAGCACACAAAGCTCATCTTTCGTATGTGGACGGGTGCACCCCTCTTGCTAATTACGTTTCGTTTCCCAACTGTCCACGTACAAACAATTCCATAATGTGAGACCTTGTAGCGCATAATAGGAAATTATCGCTGTATAGCCTGAAATGAAATTACCAGCTTAAAGGACGTGTCTACTAGCGTGATTCCACGTTTCTCATTCTCTCGACACCGTCCCACTTTGTGCTACAATAGTCATGCACCACTGTGCTCGATACAAAGTAGCCCTACTTTCCGCCTGTCGAGCTTTTCGGCAACACGGGCCCGAGCACGCGTCGCTTTCGTCACTCCAAGTTCGCGCATCCCAAAGCGTCCTCCACAAGGTCCCGCCAGTAGTATACCGCCCGACCATGCACCGCAGGAGGTCGGCGTACTTTACCACCACACGCCCTCCGTGTACACTGACTTGGAATGAATCCAGCAATAACTCCCACCTGGAAACCAGCAGGGTAATTTGACAGTCGCCTATAGACAATGCAAGTACAAAGACATGCACTGCGTTTAGTGACTGAATAAATCAAAAAAGAAAGGTAGAGCCGCGGCCTTCCCAAGGACCCGTTGCTCGCGACAGCACGCGCCGGGCAAGCGTGTCAAGAACAAGCGTTACCTAATCGGGCGATATACCCGGCCGGGAAAGGCTTAAGCGCCTCAGACTGATCGCCGTGCATGCAGCACACGGGCGCGCCAGCGAAAGCGAACGGCGCCGGACTATCTGATAAACGGGAACCCAACGGACCGGCACACGCCCAGCTTCTCGCGCGCATTCCGCGGTCAAGCGGCGAGGGCTTCCTGCGGACAGCCTCGTGGGTCGCGCAGGCGGCCTCCCCACCCGCCAGCGAGAACCGACTTCGCCCTTGCCGGTCTCTCGCCTTCGACGTCATTGTTCGGGCCACTATATAAGCGGCCGCCGGTCACCGGTGAAGTCGCAGTCTACTGACAATCAGCAGCAGCATCACCATGAACGCCGTAAGTAGAGCCGCCAATGGCCGTGCCTTGGCTCGCTTCAAAACGCTCCGCTTTCTCTATGGAGGGCCCACGTCGCGAAGAGCGGCTCGCACACCACCGGACTCCGCAAGGAGGAACTGTGGGAACGACGGAAGGGCCTAACGGTTTTCCTGTCACGTTCCAGTGCCAAGCCTCGTCGGAGGTTTATACCGCGAAGCGTTCCATCTTCGAAGCTGGATAACTACGTCTAGCTCCTTGTCTCATTGTGTTATGGTTTAGTTCACGAAGGGACTGCGCTCTTGTATAGGAATGGCAGCAGCAGCATCCACTAACGCAATTGAAGCTTACATAGCCGTCTCCAAAGAGTAAAAAAACGTTCTGCCAGCTTAGCAAAAGCAATAAGGGCAAGGGAGAGACAGCAGACGGAAATAATGCGCGGCATAGGAAACTCATTTGGCACGTTCGTAACGAACAAAACTAAAAAGAACAATCGCGTTTTAGCGTGTGCGACGTGTTATACTTCTCCCGTCTTTCATTATTTTGTCGTTTGCTCGCGTTGTATTGGAACATCAGCCTTTTCCTCGTCTGCTTCCGCTGTCGCATACATCCTCGATGACGCTAAGTGGCACGCCCGCCGTCACCGTTGTTGTCGTATAATTACCACCTCGCAACGATCCTCTTTGAGAGCGTGCTCGCGCTTCCGTTTTGCGGACTTTCACGCGCTCCTTTTGCCTTTTCGTTGCTTTTTTTTATCCTCCTTTCATTCCGGGCTCTCGTTCGTGCCGCGTGTGTGCACGTTCGTCGCGTGGAGAAACAAGATTAGTCTCGAAATCAGGACGCATCGGTCGTTTTCACGCAGGGATGCCGACTTCCTCCGCGGCACTTTACGAGAACGTGTTTTAGTTGTTTGTTTGTTTTTTGCTTTTGCTACGTCGTGATGACGCAATGCGACCGTTTTCTGCTGTCACGAGCGGAGAAAGAATGCGCACCGCCGCAATCGATGACACGGAAAGCGCAAATAACGGCCCTATGACACGTGTTCTGCCACTTACGACACGATACAGCGGTCGTAATTCGAAAGTAAAGGCGCTCGCACCCGTTGGAAGAGCGGAGAGTGAAAGCGACTGCGAGATAGCCAGAAATGAAAGAGATCTGGAAGCGCAGCTTCGTACGATTGAACGTATCCAGTTCACCGAACGAGGCGACAGTCTCGCTGCCGTTCACAGTTCGTTGTAATGCACGGCGTCACCTCGACACTTCGCTTCAAGAATCTCATTTAGCTTCGCAACTGATACACCTTGATCGTCGGTAAAGCACTATCTTAAACGAGGGATCGTATAAAGGTGATGAACAGATGATTGAAAAGGATTCTTTTCTCTCTCTCTTCCAGCTCACCGCCGTCCTCGTCCTCGCTGTCGCCTACACCGCCAACGCCGGTGGCGTCGCCCTCGGCTATGGCGGCTATGGCGGCTATGGCGGATACGGCTACGGCGGATACGGCTACGGACACGGAGGCTACGCCCCCGTGGCTGTTCACGCTGCCCCCGTCGCTGTCACTGGCCACTACGCCAAGGCTGTCGTGCCCGCCCAGGTCACCAGTGCTGTCACCTACAGGAGCGACGTCTACGCCCCTCGTCTCGCTAAGGTGAGAACGCCGAGCAGCAATAGAGAGTTTGCGCAATGATGCAGAGCTAAACAACCTTGTACAGCTATGACAAAAAATGAATCTTTCCTGATTACGAGTAATACATATGAAGCCACATCACTGAGTTGACCTGCTAACCCTGTGTCGGAATCATGAGCACTAAACATCGTATGAACATAACCCTGCACATAAACCTTATATCTAAACACTGTTTGTATGTCCAGAAATCTTGAAGGTACATGCAACTGTTCACAAAAGCAGACTGTAGCACACAAACATAATGTAAAGGCTGGTGCGACGAAAATAACCCGCACTCCCAGCTGACGACTCTTGTGCGTTCCGGGACGCCTACAGTATCAAAGACTCTGTCATGTATGTTTGTGCTTATATAGTACGCAGTAACATGTTTGGAATAGACGTCAAAACTATGGGTCCCACTGTTTGACTAGGGAGCTCGCCCAGCGCGAACGATCTGTTCATGCTCGTCTTCATTTGTGTCGCAGGTCGTCGCTGCTCCCGTCGCCCACGTCGCTGCTCCCGTCGCCGTCGCCGCCCCCGTCGCTGTCGGCTACGGACACGGCTATGGATATGGTGGCTACGGACTTGGTCTCGGCTATGGTTACGGCCACGGCTACGGACTCGGATACGGCCTCGGATACGGTTACAAGCACTAAGGTTAAGCGCCCTAGTCCCTATTTTTAGACCTCTACAACAAGTTCAAGCGCATGACTTTAGGCGACCTGTACTGCCCGCGGGTTCAATAAACATATCGGGCGTATCACCATCACGCCCTTGGGCACAAAGCAAAACGTGTGGTTGTCACTTTCTATTTTTTTTTATTTCTGCGGCGAAAAACGAGTGTCCTGAAAACGTGCTTAGCAGCAGAAGTGCCTGACGTACAGATTGTACACGCAAAACATTACACCTCATAAGCACCCTTTTACTGAAGAAAATGCCTTGGGAGCCTGGCCCCACAGCTCATCGGCTCAAGGGGCCGCAAGAGCATTTCAGTTACTGAATGCAACCGAAGGGAGCACCCCTGTATTACGGTGCAAAGTATGTGCTGTGACGTGTGTTCACTGATGATTTTTTTCATTGGTTTCTCTATCCCTTATTACCCCTCATCTCCCACGCCGAGGGTAGAGTAGCAATATGAACGTAGTCTATAGTTAGCCTCCCTGCCTTTCTTGTACTCCTCCTCTCTATCGTCTCTTCATCTCTCTCCACTCTCTCCACTCTCGCTCTCTCTCTCTTATATACGCAGCTCACTCAGGATGTCAGAAACGTCCTGACAGGGTGAGGCCTCGTGGACGTGGACAGTGAAGAACATTAGTATGCAAACATTAAGTGCGATATCGTATACTGCGCAACCCGGTCCAAGTCGACCTAACTCATGACAACGGTTTTTTTTTTCTTATGACGTCCTTGGACGATATATGACGTTAAGCACTTGATGTATATTCACAAACAAACAATTAGGCGGACGTTCTACTTCGAAGCTGCTCGCAGCGAAGGACGAGAAAAACGAGGCCAACCGATTGACCAGCACCTCGAAGGCCGCATTTTCGGACCACGCCCCGTACACGGCCACCGTGCCAGAAGGAACGGCGGGACGCACATTTCACTTCATCGTTGCAAGATCATTTCCGTGCCGTACATTCCCATAACACGTTCAGTTATCTGCGAGTGCGGGTAGAGACCTTGTTCACGGATATCGTGCACTCGTGAAAAGCACGTGGGCGTGGCCTCGGGAAGGGCTTGAGCAATGGCTGCAGGTGGTACTGCGAGCAGTCTGACTTATACGGAGAAGAAAAAGTGTGGTTAATTAAAGGCTTGACCTGCGATAAGCATCGGCTGCGGAAATGTTCTGCCGGACGAAAAGAACAAAGTCTAGTAGGATAAGCCCACTATTGCGGACTCACTCGCTGCAAGTTCCAGTAAAGACACAAAACTAACCAAAACCAAGGAGACAAGGAGATAGTTGCTGTGAATTGCGTATCGCGTTCGCGTTCACGTGGCCTTGCGAACAGTGTCGACTCCCAACGTGACACATATAAACATTCGACTCGTAGATGAACTACTCGGCATACGATGAAACAGCGTGGACTCCAGGAAGTGAGCGCTAAACCAAGCTCACTTTTGTGGACAGAAGCCATATAGGTGCGTCGGTCGAAAATTGATTTCTATCAGTGTAAATAACAAGCTGAGAAGTGGGAGAAGTAACTGAGAAGGCGTAGAAGGGAACACCATTCGAATCAGTCTAAAGTTATCCCGCACATTATTTTGATATGTGGGGTTTAACGTCTCAAAACCACTATATGATTATGAGAGACGCCGTAGTGGAGGGCTCCGGAAATTTAGACCACCTGGGGTTCTTTAACGTGCACCCAAATCTGAGCACACGGGCCTACAACATTTCCGCCTCCATCGGAAATGCAGCCGCCGCAGCCGGGAATCGAACCCGCGACCTGCGGGTTAGCAGCCGAGTACCTTAGCCACTAGACCACCGCGGCGGGGCCCCGCACATTATTTTGTCGCATACCATACCCTGTGTACCACTGTGTAGCGTAGGCTTGTCCACGAGCTAAGTTTAACAGTGGACTTCAAAGGCTTCTCTTTTGTAGTAAGGACATTGCCGCATCCGTCTGCAACCTTTGACAGACCATAGCGACTATTTGCACAGGCTGGCCGAGCGTCGACAGCTTCGGTACTTTACAGTTGGGAGGTTTCTACAATGAAATCCGCCGAATTTCATCATCGGGAAGGGCTTCTACACATAAACTGTCCGTAAGCTGGCTCAACGCAGAGCGAACGCGTCTGTGTCTGTGAAGAACCATATATAGACCAGTCCTGCTGTTTCTATGACGCAATATTGCGGAGAATGCGTCCCTAACCGCAGCTTGCGCCATCCTTGATGCATTGCGGTAGACAGATGGCGCGTCGTGATACGGCCCAAAGGCTTTTCCCGTATGAGCCACCCGAAGAGAGAGCTTGGATTTAATTTTCCGCCGTCCTATTAATCTGGCACGGAGCGACCACGTCCGCGGTAGAAGAGTAATCCCCGAGGTTGACAAAAGGGGGCTAGCGTGAGCGCGGATGGCATGGCCCGAAGTCAAGCGAGGCGCAACTCCGGTATCGCCATCTTTCTTCCTTCGGTTGCGACCAAGAAGAAGTACAGAGGACGACTGGGGAACCATCGAATCACGAAAGTATAGAACGCACGCGATGCCTTGACGCGTGCCTTCTCCGTCGCTCAAAGCCACATTCGCGGAGGCCATCGTGAAGAACGAAACCGAAACAAAGAGCGCAAGAAGAAACGTGAACAATGAAAGACCGTTTCCTTTGCCGCAGCAGAGTAAGAGAGGCTTATAGATGTTTCGGTCATCAGTTATGGTCATCAATCGTAAGCGAGAAAAAACTGCGAGGCAATAGGGAAGCGCTTCTGGAAAAGAAAGGAGCAGCGAATGTGCGTGTGGATGGAGGGAAAGGCTAGGGAGAGAGGAAAAGAAACAGTGGAGGGGGTTTCGCTTTATCGTTGCGGATATAGCGATAACAAATTAAGAGCACTTAAGGAAGATCTACGACGCACCGTAAAACAAACAGCGCAACGACAAAGGGGGTCCACGAAAAACGACCACGCATCGAACGGCCGGAAAGATACTCGCAGTCCAATGACGCACGTCTCCCGTATATTGCAAATAGCAGTGAGCGCCACAACCCTCCACATTTCTTCTCGTTTTTTTTTTTCCACGAGAGGGCGGCCCCGCAGAACGAACGTTATAGGTCACTATGCGAGTGCGATGGCGCTAGCGCAGGCGCACGCGAGATGCAGGGGCGGTTCCCGGAAGGAACAGGAGTTTTGGCTTCGGCAGAGATCAGTAGTGCCGGGGCCTGTGCATTCTTTTTACGACGTTTCGAAAGGCAAAAACTATCTACAACGACTGCGGACGAAATGAGATAACGAGCTGGCTCATTCGATTCGCGTGGTATATAGAAGGCAATGGGAACCGCTATACTGCGGCGGGATGTACGCTAGAGCTACAGACATTAAGTGGGTGTACGTATCGAATCGCGGACGAAGACGACTCTTTACATCATTCCCAATTTTTTGGTATATTTGTATAAGAAGAGGTTTTGGAAGGTGATTACTTATGCAGTTCTTCTTTAATGGCCGACGCTGACTAAAGAGCTATGTACACATACATCTTCTCGAGCGGTAACATTAAAGCGCACGCTCTTAATCATGTCCTGCGTGGAGTACCGTATATAGCTTGGCAAGGAGACTTTCCTGGTTATATAGCAAGCACTTTAACCAGAAGCTGATTAAGAATGTGCAGAAGAGCGAAAAAAGCAACCATGGGGTAGTAGGCAACTCAGACACCACAATGAAATAAAAATAGACCTTACGGATCTATTCATTTGTTCAGATATAGACAGAGAACACTGGTAATCTGATGGATACAATGGCAAAATCAGGAAAACGCAAGTCAATATAATATACACATTGTCGCTGCAGCTCGCTTCACACAAAGAATGAAGACTAACCATCTGAACACTAATGATTCAACTTTTATTTTCCTGCATTTCGCAGGTTGAACGGGTTTCTTAACTAGGATTACATTCCCACAATAGTACTATATTGCTTAAGACGCACAATTCCGGTGGCTCTCGCCCCACGTTATAGCCACCGAGTATTGGCCGGTCGTGAGATAGTGCATTAGCGATAGGAAAGGAACCGAACCAAGCAAAGAGGAATAGACTTCGATTATTTAGTCTTGCAGGTTGCTTCCTTTTATTCTGACGATTCAATTAGGACGAGACGGAAGGGTGTAAACGGACAAGAGCGGGAAACGTCGATGTGCTATGATGCGCATCTTTTCACGATTAAGGTATGCAGACGGCTCGTAACTATACAATACGTCACGAATAAAAGTGTTAAATGGCTCATAGAGAGAAAGAGAGAAATAAACGTTTATTTAGAAACAGTGTTTCGAGCGAGGCCTGCTGTCACCCTAAGGTGGGAGGGTTCCCTAGTCGAGGAACCCTCTGGCTTCGACTGCCTTCTTGGCCCAGGCGACGAGTTATCGCTGGTATTCCAGGTACTCGATGACGAGCTTGGCCTCCCACGTTTCCATTAGGTGGTCGTCGTTGAACAATTTTTAATTCTTCGCATAATGGCATTATTTATACCCGGCTCCTTCAACTTAGAAAAAAAAATATTTTTGTGCATTTCCGAGACGTTCGTACCTCGAAAAAGCTTGTGCATGCACCTATTGAAAAAAAAAAAAACATCTGTCAACAGTCATCTACTGTCAACACATTTCCCTAGCTCATTTTCCAAATATGGAGTGGAAACACATATAGAACAGGTAAGGCAGTCAACTCAAAAAGCGTCTGATTAGTCCGATTTTCTACCCTGAACGAAGGACAAAAGAAAGGGGAAACAAAGAGGAAATACAACTGGATAGATGGGAATAGAGGGAGCATTGCACGTGCACAGTCTATGGGCGTCGACATCATTTTGTATTGGGGGAAGGGGGTGCAACGCTGGATGAGTCGCTGCTGGGGGAAGGGGGGGGGGGGAGACGTTGGTGTAGCCTGGGTGGGGAGGCAAGTGCAGGTGTGGTTTGAGGGAAGCAAGTGCCCCCTTTGCACCGCCATGCCGACGCTCGTGGCACTGTCTACACATAGAAGACGGCGCCAACTCGTGCAAAACATGCGCGAAACTGATGCAGAACGTGCGCCATCTGTGAAGGGATGTAAACCCCAGTTCAGCGAAACCCGCATTTTGTCACGGCATCATAACCAGACAACTCAAAAAATTATAGAGGCTTGGCACATACCAGGAAAAAAAAAACAGGCGTCAGCTTCCCGTCTGTAGCGTGCAAAATACCGAAATTTTATGCTTGAATGGGTAGAGATATTCAATTCGGAGCATTTGTCACACGTTGTCACGCGTCGTGCGTCGGCGGGCGATGTACACACCCGCACTGCTCATGCTCACGCCTCGTGTATCATGCCGCACGCTTGCGTCTCGTGTCAATTGTTTGCTCCCACCCCCATCTCTCTCTCACCTCGCAAGGCCGACGCAGGCTAGTAAAAACATCTGACCTCCACTCCCCTTAGTAAAGATCAGTGGCAAAAACCGACTGCCCGAGCTGCGCAACCATTCACTGGCAACCCCATAAATGTAGGCACTGGATCGCACATCAGCGTCCTATCACATATTGAAGGCAACGCTTCTCTTTCATTCAATAAGTAAGAATAATAAAGACAAATAACAATTAGGCATTCCCATAGGAAACTCAATTACGCAACATTTTTGTACCGTTATCGGCGACTGCGTGGTAAATAGTCGACCTAACGAATTCCTAATACGCAGATTTCAAATGCGGCAGGTCTTCACAGCAGGACTATTAACTTGTTCGCACCAGTGGCAACAAAGACAAGTACAGTACCCTTCAAAACTGTTGAATGCACGGATAATTGGAATGGATGCGAAAGCGTCTCAGGTCAAAAACGTCGTTTATGTTCTATGTCTGGCAATATAAAGCTTTTCTTATGCCTCCTTATCCTGCAGGAATTCTTTGCGTCATTTGTTTTCACATCTATGTGCGTACATTAGGGAGGGACACACCGTTCTTGCTTTATTTACAGAACGTTGGCTTATAGGCCCCAGGAACGTTGTCTTTATTGAAATGCACACACATAAAGACGAAGTAAGCTTTTCAGCTCATCATTTTTTTCTCTCCGGGTGACGCAAGGAGCGGCAGGGTACAATAACCTTTCCGGAAATGCTACGCACCTGTGGTCGATCACATTCGCTTATGTTCGCTAATGTGACCAGCAGTTGACGTGGCCGCAATGCTTTCTCGCATTGCAAGATCGTTTCGTAAGAGCTTCTTTGTAGCGGGTGACGAACTTACAAAAGGTGTTCGTTCATACATAGAAATTGCCTGGCAACCCTCGCGAGTGTTATTTATTATTATTTTATTTGCATACACAGATACACAGGGACACAGAGGAAGGAAGGAGAGTACAAGCTGACAACTGCCACCTGGAGGGGCACAACGCCTGCCCACTCTTTCGGGAGGAGTGAAGAAACAGAGGAAACAAGGATTAGAGGGAAGAAAGAGGAAAGAAGATGAGGAAGGGAAAAAAATGACGAAGACTTCGACAAGTATGAGTAAAAAAGATAAATAAAAATAATAAAAAAGACCGTCTATAAACGGGTGGCCAGATCCGTTTGGTTCATAAATGTAAGAAGAGCTCGGCGGGCCTGGTCGCGTCGAGAAGCACTACCACTCAGAAAGAGGTAGTCGTCTATAGAGTCACGCACTTAAGTCTTAGGAATTTATATTCCTCAATCAGCAAACTCCGCTGCGTAGCAAATGTGGGACAGACATGGCTAAAACCAGGCATTGGCTGGAATAAGTAGGTACGCGAAATATTGTCGTGATACGGAACCAAGATGAGCCCTAATGAACTCTTCAGATAACGCTACAGAGAACGTATAATACGTGAGCCTTCCGTTATCTCAGGATGACTGGCGCTTTTCCAAGATGCGCTTAAAGCTGCGACGAAAAACAGATATGACAGAACGGCACACGCAAAAAGCAATTCAATAAAGCATGCTTATTAATGAGTTTATTTATGTCACTCAATCAATTATTTGATTTAATAAGTAGTAAATTAATAAAAATAAATTATTGTGTGTGAGAATTGTTTGTAAGAGCACTTTGTAGCCACTTGGTAAGCTGAATATTTTTATGTAGGTGGTAAACTGGTGATTAAGAAGGAACAGAAAGCCAATTGTGAACACTGTGTGCCTACATTCACAGCCGATCTTTCATCCCGTCCAAATGTGATGAAGTCTGCTGGAACGTAATTCATACCTGTTTACAATACTTTAACGGCTACGTTACGAACTCACGGTTCATGCCACATAACTATCGGCCGTTCTTCCCTTTAATATCTACTCTAAACATCTTCGCGTGACCGCGTTCAAAAACCATTCTTTAATGCTCGAAAAATGCGCTCAATTTACATTCGGCACGTTGTTACGAACGCACGAGCTTCGACGATAGGCTTGCTCCTCTTGCTTCGCAGTACGTAATCCTCCGTGCACGTCCTCTGAAGTGAACCTCGCGCGGGCATTTTCTGTCGCCCTGCGCAAAGCAAACCGGCGCCGAGTATCAACAGAGCGGCAAAATAACGCGCCAGCTCGAACCGTATCATAAGCACGCGGAAGCGGTTAGCACGCAAGCCCAGCGTCGGCGTATATGTATCTGCCGCCCATCAATAGACCGCAGCACGACGTCGAAATCAGTGATCCGTCCAGTGCGGATTGAGGCCGCCGTAAAATCAAAGCCTGGCAACACTCACCACGGCTGCGTTAGTTGTTACGAAGCCAACGAGGAACTTATGCGAGAACCGATCAAGCCTTTCTCCCGTTGCCGATATATCGTTGCTCGCTGACGTCGCGCGAAGTGCAGTGAGCCTTAGCGAAGGCCACCACCACGGCTGCCCTTCAGCCGCGCAGCGCGCCGTCTTCAATTAAAAACGCCCCGCTTTTGTGCGCAGCCACATTCGCGACGTCGGTTCGAGAAAGATTAATGGTCGCGACTGATGTGGTTCGCCGAGCGCCCTTCGTTTGCAGGGTGGAGTACGATGTCTTGGCATGGTTTGTTCCCTGCCCTTTGCACCGCAATGAAACGAAAAAAAACGGAGGTTATCAAATGAGTAAACGTTCGTTGATGCACTGCCAGGATGTGATAGCACACTAGTTCCTCTGCGCTTAGATCACTGTTCACTAGGGTAGCTTGGTGATTCGCTTTCTTTGTGTCTAGGGTAGGGGACAAGTACTTAGAAGAGAGCATAGCTGGTTATTTGGCACGTATTCGTGTTTAAAGACTGCGCTTGCAAACGCGGATCCAATGGTGAAGTCGAGACACTATAAACCTCGGTGCTTTGACTTTTCTCTTGTCTTTTTGTTTGCACGCCCCGATTTTTAACCAAGTGCTATTTCTGGTTAAATGGTTCGAATCCCGGCTGCGGCGGCTGCATTTCCGATGGAGGCGAAAATGTTGTAGGCCCGTGTGCTCAGATTTGGGTGCACGTTAAAGAACCCCAGGTGGTCTAAATTTCCGGAGCCCTCCACTACGGCGTCTCTCATAATCATAGAGTGGTTTTGGGACGTTAAACCCCACATATCAATCAATCAATATTTCTGGTTAAACTATAGTTATACGTACACACTCATTATCGTTCTCTCGCGTTTTATTTCTCTTTCTATCTATCTATTCCCTCACTGTTTCTTTTTGTTTTGTGCGTGTGTGTGTTCTCATTCACCCTCGATGACACGTTACCATCTAAACCAACCTTCTCTCACTCATACTCAAACGGGAACCGTCACGGTCACTATAATCAGATTACTTTATTTCGACGAATCAATCCAAATGGCGCAGGGTCTTAGTATTCACAAAATTTTACTCTAGAAGTTATCTTTTCCTTTTTTTTTGAATACTGATGCCATGTCAACGCCGTAGCCATAAATCTTTTTCAGGGTTAGGTGAAGGGAGGCGCTGGGAGAGAAGTTCATTCAAACTTCATGTATGTTCGGGCGTGCGTTTTTAGGTGAGCGTGTATATATCTGCATACAAGACATGAAATTTCTGAAGGACACTTTAAAATGCACCCTTCATCCACCCTGGTTGTGTCAATACAAGTAAACACCCTTTTACCTGGAACTGATGAAACTGTAGAGTATTTAAAAAATTCATTGGCAACTCAGGCTTTCTCTTTATTGCTCCTTTATTCTCAATTCCATGATGTATCGTTTGCACGTATTCTACACCTGACCCATGCTGCCGTATTCCCAACTCAACCTCAAAGGCGCATCTCACAATCAAATTGTGGTGTTGGGACGTAAAAGATCAGCAGTTATTGACTTCAAACTTACAATATTTCTTTCCACATATTGTGCCTTCGTTCTTAGCTTCCTTTAATCACTCTACCTCTAGATATTGAATGAGATCAAGTGAAGGGGCTCTATACTTACAGCACACCAACTCGAAACGTTAACGACAGGAAAACGAAGTTCGAAGCCGCTACAAACGCCGAATAATAAATGGCCTCATTCGTGCAGTTATGACTAGGTATAACAGTGGCGTGCTTACTGCTCAACCGGTGGGAAGCCGTACTTCTCTCGAGAAACTTGGCCCCGTGTTCTGAAACAGTTTTCTCGTGACCTGCCAAAGCACGGAATAGTGCTGTTCTCGCTTTACGTGACGAGCCTATAATGGTGTTCACCGTTGAATAAATGAGTACATCGTTAAGTAGCAAGTCTGAAGATGTAGGGCGTGTCTCGTACTGATTTATTTCTTTTATTTTCTGCAAAATTGAAGGATAATACTCGCATCAATGAACAATACTTTCGAAAAACACTTCAGCATGGTCACGCGAAGAACCTATTTCCGCCTGGTCAAGAGGTAACACCACACTCTCTCTGCCGTTAAAAAAAAGATAAAGAAATGGGGCCCAGATATATCGACGACAACTAAACAGACAAAGAAAAAAGTAAAATCACTGGTGCCTACTAACATGAGTAGATCACTAAACCGAAAGTACCAAACTCTGCACGCAAACCTTGCAAAAATAAGGCCGCCGTCTTTCGGTCACACTTTGATGGTAGGTGTAGTGGCATCAGTGGATAAACAAAAACATCAATAAAACGCAACTTGAACTTTACAGCAACTTTCTTTTTGCAATGTAAAACCGCAATAATGACCTATAAGGCATAAAATTTCCATAATTACACTGTAGGGAACTCTTGCGTTAATCTCTATGAGAGCTTCCACGCAACGCGCTTCATCGAGCATAGGAATGATGCGTATAGTAGGTGGTTTTCCCCAGTCTTCGTATTTTCGGCTCTGTTTGGCTTAGCATGGCTCGAAGCTGCTTTGTAGCGAAACGACATTCAGCAGATGTTCCGCAGCTGCACTTCACTACCTTAACTTTTTAGGCTCACCAATTCAAATCGGGTCACGAACTTTGAAACGGTTGGTTCTTTTATTCGAAACCAAACCGAAACACTGCAATAAACAAAGCCGCAAGTGCGTTTGAAGCCCGCAAGCACAAAGACTAGGCAAATCTGTGGACTGCCCATGATTCCCATGGTGTCTCGATGTGCTCGCGCCTCGTCGCTGAGTGATCACAGCGTCAGAGTCCCCTCTAGTTAATTTTAGGAAACTCTATGCCGTAAGGTCCCTCGTGCATTCGCTTTAGACGACTCGAAGACGATATCAATCCTCTTTTTCATGGTCTCAGTCTATCTATCGATCCCGCTTCGCCACCGTTCGAAACCATTCTGCGTCTAATATAGTTTCACACTGCCTCAAAGATCGTAGACACTTCGTCTGGTTTTACATTGCCTCCGTGATAGGAACCACTCTGTACCAATTTACTGTCACGTTCTCGTGTGATTTTACGTCACTGTAACGCCACAGTGACGTCAGAAATCGCGGCAATCTGTGGCGACATCGCAGTGATGTTTTGCATTCCTCATCCTCGACCCTGCAGGCCGCTGTCGTCGCCAACTGTGAAATTTCGTTTTATGGCGCATCTGAGGCTTTCACTTAATTTATGACAATAAAAATGGTCCTTAACAAAAAAAGATAAAAGAGAGACTACATAATACACTCTTCAAAGCTTCCGCAAACTTAACACCAGTTTCACGTTTGCTTACGCCAAACACAGGACGGAGACAGCGGCGGATTACCAGGAGAACAAAAATATACGCAAAGGTCGCAGCACATGTGTGCATGTGGACGCTAACGCATACAATGGGCCGTTTACCCATCTGCCGTAATCAGCAGGCAAACAACAAAATGAGGCAACGGGCAATGCAAAGCCGGGTCCGAACGCGTGCAAGGACTGGGATGGAGCCAATTAGCGAGCGGCTGTGGAGCTCACACCCCGTCCCCAACTGGGAAAACTGCGTGCCCATTGCCCAAACTCTCTTTCTCCTCATTTTTCTCCTCTCCAGCGTGTAGAGCTGTAATCTACCCTAAGCATAGGGCGGAAATACTGATGGAGAGAGGAAAGCCGCTCTCGGCTGCTTAGCTGACTTTCATGGCCGGCTATAAGCTATACGTTGTTCTGCATTCTATACACTATATAAGTGATTAACGATAGGAACGCACACAAAGAGTAAGTGTGGACGCACAAGTTTCCTAAACTTTCTAATGAGGTTGCGAAAGAAAGGCATTTATTTAAAGCAAAAATACCCTCCGCATGAACTAAGAAGGCAAAAGCGGATGTACGGAGGAGGGGAAGGAGGGGGACATGCAGTGTGATAGAAAAGTCGAGAGAGACGTCGGCCTGAGAGAGAGATAGAGGAGGTGCTCATTATGAGAATGAAGATTATGGTGAAGGAACTTGAATAACCTGGATAAGAGGTTTTGTAGAGTCTATAAATACAAAAGCAAGAGTGCACAGCATTGCTAAGACAAGACAAGCATGAAGTGTTCGTCTTTTATGTTTCCCTGGTCCTCCATTCAATTTTTTGCACCGTTAGTGCAATGTAACTATGTATTCATTGAATAATTACACAAAATAGAATGAGACAGAAAAGCTCCCACCGCTGGAAGGCATCCCCTGCATTTAGTAGATTGAGAGGCGCATGACTTTTGGAACTACCTTCCCCGTCCGGCGCTTCGTCTCTGCGCCTCCCTGTTCACAGCGTTCAAGCTCAGCAGTCATCGGTATTGGCTCTATCGACAAATTATTGCACTTGTTATTACCCTTACTCACTTCGACAAGTGGTACTCTACATATACAGATCCTAACATTGATCGGAACGCGTCTGTACGTGTATAATGGACAGATTTAAGGATGGCTTTTCCACTGTAAACCTGCCTACGCAGAGAAGCATGCTTCGGCTTCTGCAATACCCTAGGCTGTAGCATGCGGGTCCTATCCGAAACACAGGTACGGGCACTTTAATTGGAATGTCCCGACAGTGATATAGCAGTCACTTAGGTCCCTTACGTCCCAACTATATTTACACCGCGTCGCACGGAGGTACTATATTTTGAGACCAGATGACGATGACGATAACAGCTTTATTTTCCACCATCCTAAGGAGGTCCTCTATTTCCCGTCCCGGGCACACAGGTTTAGACTAGGTGATGGGGGCTGGCACCTGAATAGGGTCGATTATGTCATCAGGGTGACGGGTACCTGCAAGCGTTCAGAATACCTGAGGATTTACAAAGCTTGACTTTCGTAAGCTTTGTTTGTCTTCAGCCAGCCGTATTCGCCAGCACGTCCAGCATCCGTATCCAGTGTAACGGTCTTCTACAAGCGTCTACAATGTACACGGGAGACATTTTCTTCATGTGCATAAATATGGGCCCCGATATTCCGCATAGCATTGTGCTAACAACAGAAGCAACTACCACCGTAACAATGTAGCGGTGTGAGAGATTGTGTAAATCTACATTCATGAGGATGGGCTTATAGAATAACGAGCGAGTGAGACAGGAGGTCGCTGGAAATATGCAAAGACGAATTTCGGACAAATCGAGCGCACACAGAAGGTCATCAAACGTTGGCCGTATATAAGCGGTTGTGACAGAAGCGGTAGCGTGGACTGCATTGTGAAGAATATCCCGAGAGTGTCCTGAAAAACCAGGGTCCGTATTCACAAAAACGTCTTACATTGTGATTGTTCCCTATAGAAAATTAGGACCAATACTGATGCTCGGCATATCATTACCGAAACCGGCTGGTCATTTACAAAGAGCACACGGATAGTGAACCTCTCGTCGATTCGGTCCCGGATGAATGTCACTTAGAATAGAAGCCACGACATGCGTACCATGTAAGACCAAGGCCGCTGGATAACAAACTAGCTTTTCGCGATCACATCAGGGGCTTACTGAACAGGAACAGGATCATAGCGGGAAAAGTAAACAAAATGGAGGCTCCCTTGGAAGGGGCAAAGCAGGCGACGTGCATCGGTGTTTGCCACAGCAAAATTAAAATCTTTACTACTTTACTTGCCACCGCTCCACTAATGCACCATCGCTTTTCAGACAAGCTTCAACAGGTCGTGCTTTAAACAGAGGACTTGAGCTGTAGAGATGCGCGTTTGTGTCTCTGGTCTTAGATAACAAACCTGAGCGTCTTAGTATGTGTGTTTAGAAAAAAATGTTTAACGATTTCGAGTACTTCGTATTCAACTATGGGAGAGCACTGAACCGTCCCGCTAAAAGCACACTGCAGTTTGGTAAATCCACGCACCACTGATAAGCTCAACAGTACGCTTTAGACAGTAACTACGAACCTTAAGTTCATAGTATGCGCGTTTGTGTCTCTGGTTCTAAATATGAAACTTGACCGCCTTAGTAAAGTTCATTGGGCATTTTGACGTTACTGCAAAGCAAAACAAAATGCTTTAGGCAGTCACTACGAGCTTTTAGTTCATATTATGCAGGTTTGTATCTCTGGTTCTAGATAACAAAACTTGAGCGCCTTAGTACACTTCGTCGGGGGTTCTGACACCACCGCTAGGGAAAACATATTTCTTTAGGCAGTAACTACGAACCTTATGAACATTATTATGGAGCGGTGGCGACCAGTGCGACCCAATTTTCGTGGCGTATACCCGTAAATGATGGACCGTGACGACGACAGGACACGACGACAAGCAAAGAACCTAAGCTGCTTCGCCCCTACCAGTGCGGGACCTTCCGCATACTCTTTGCTTGAGCCTGCAACCAACCAACCCAATTTTCTATGTTACATGGCGTGGCCGGGGGGTGGGATTCCTTCCCCTATATTTTTCAGTTGTGCATGTGTATATTATGCATGCACACTTACAATCACGTGCGCGAACACATAAAAAATGGTAGATCCCCCGTACAGTGGTGATATGCGAAGCACGAATGAGAAATGTTGATATGTCACTTTAAAATCAGCACAACGTTACGAGGTGAAGGTAAATGATGCCGTACATGACTTCCGTGTCATGTTTATCATATTTGGATGTGTCATTTGCCTTCGTCATCTATTCACGTCACGTGATACCAAATTTAGTATATGTGGAGCTAGCAAAACGGCAGCGAGCACGCTATGAGCATAGTATGTTGTCATGTTCTTACATGACGTGCGCGGGACGATTATCATGCTTGCGGTACAGTTATGTCACGTGACTGAGCGGTACGAAGGCGAGCGGTCTCACACAGCGGCCGGTCACAACACAAGAGGCATGGCCTCTCAGATTAAGGGGTGGCAGGAGGTTCCCAAATGAAAAGAGAGCGATGTTCCAGGCATAGTTTTCTAACCGAAGCAGCCGAAATCCAGAACCGCAGAGCAGAAAACTTCCGGAACGGCAAAGTTGTACCCAAATACCTCAAGTGGATCCCGGCGCACATGGGGGAATTAAACATCGAAGACACGACCATCCCTCAAAACCTCAACGAGAAGGCCCACCGAACCGTGCGAGAACTAATCCACCACGGCTCGGACAGTGACGGCCCGGCCCCCCACACTGACCACAGAAGAGGGGACGACTCCGGTGGAGGTGATGGGGACGATGAAGGTGATGACAATAATGAATATGCGATACAAGACGACAGAGACAGACTGGTCACGTATCATGACATATTGACACATTATAAGCGACAACAAGGACACATTAGAAGCGACAACAAGAAGAATATCCGCCCCCACACAAACAGCTAGACACATCTCAAGAAACAGATTGGCGAAGATTGCAAACCAGAACATTTTCAAATTCAGTACACCTGAACAGAGTAACTTCCAGACAATACCCACAAACAAGCTGTACCCCCTGTAAGCACGAACACGCAGATATGGCACATATTCTATAGCAAAGCACACAGGTCACAGTAATATACTGAGAGGACAATATAAAACCGGACCTTCTCGAGGAGCGTTGGCTAAGTGCGCTGACTAGCTCAGATCTGCACGACCAACTGTGGGCATTCCAGCGGGCCCGGACAGCGGTGGAAAGGCTACGCCTCACCGCACAAAAGTTGGCGTGGCCTGAGCCCGGGCCGGTAACCCTGCAGGGTTTCTTTTTTTAAAATAAATTTTTTCCATCCATCCATTCTACCAGGCGTTGACCCAGCCAACACTGCGTATCCCTCTTTTCGTGACGGAGAGACGCCGGACGCGCTGACACGCGCATGCGTCAAAGCAACGCAGCACGGCGCGCGGCTGCGAGTATATGGCAGGACCGGTGCCTGGCATGGCAACGCCGGCGCCTGGACTGTGGCATTTAGTCATGTTCTCGCATGACACGCATCTGATGATCATCACGTTTGCACCAGTCACATACCTTCGTCATTCATTGGCGGCGCGTAATTCCGAGTTCGGTACATGTGAAGCTAGCGAACGGCCGTGATCACGTCATGAGCGTACCGTGTAGTCATGCTGTTACATGACACGCATCTCATGTTTGTCATACTTGCACCAATATCATACCTTCGTTATTCATTCACGTACCGTAATACCAAATTTGGTATATGTGATGCTAGCGAAACAGTCGCGAGCGAGTGGTTCTTAAGATAGAGAAAGGAAGAGAAAAGTGAGCCCCGTTATTGTCTGCTTCAGGAGCGACACCGCCACAGAGCTCACAAGGGATGGGGGTGAGGAGAGATAAAAAGGGTAGACGTAAACGTATAGAAAAGAGGAAGAAGAAGCAACAACAAACTGAGGGGATAGGAGAGACAGGAAAGATAGATAGATAGATAGATAGATAGATAGATAGATAGATAGATAGATAGATAGATAGATAGATAGATAGATAGATAGATAGATAGATAGATAGATAGATAGATAGATAGATAGATAGATAGATAGATAGATAGATAGATAGATAGATAGATAGATAGATAGATAGATAGATAGATAGATAGATAGATAGATAGATAGATAGATAGATAAATAGATAGATAAATAGATAGATAGATAGATAATAGATAAATAGATAAATAGATAAATAGATAAATAGATAGATAGATAGATAAATAGATAATAGACAATAGATAGATAGATAGATAGATAGATAGATAGATAGATAGATAGATAGATAGATAGATAGATAGATAGATAGATAGATAGATAGATAGATAGATAGATAGATAGATAGATAGATAGATAGATAGATAGATAGATAGATAGATAGATAGATAGATAGATAGATAGATAGATACGCTCAAAGTCGCCGAAGTTCGCTAAAAAATTCTTAAATTTAGTGAGTACCCTTCCCCCTCCTATAAAAATTGGTACGCTCCTCCTCTGTTGATTAGGCACAGTTTTGCATACGCGGAAAATTTATGAAGCTTTTCTACAAAAAATGTGCCTCCCACCCCCCACCAAAATAAGCAAGCAACGCACCCTATACTCTTTCCCTCACCAAGGTCCCTTCTCTCCCTCTCGCTCCCAGCACATACCTTATATATATTTATGAGCCATTATTTGAACCGCAATGGTAATCAGATGTGCTTTTCTCCTTGCTGTTTGAGCGTGTCGACGCCCTGTCAGTCTCACTGAGCCAAAACAAGAACCACTGACTAAGTAATCTTAGTTTGTGTCGCCATCTATCGCAGTGCAAAGACACAGCAATGAGCGTCTCTCGACCTCTGAGACAAGTGCGAATTCAGAGGACACATTATTTGTGGTAGTCTCAAAGGCCACGCATTTCGTTTGACGCAGGCCTCGTACGAGCAAGTAGCTCTCCCCATCTATCGCCCATACCTAGAACTCCGGAGAAAAATCCGCGCCACTTTTGAACGACTGTTAAGAAGAAAGCAACCCGAATAAGTGAGAAATGGTTTCACTACGTAACATCATTTTATTTTCGACACAATATTGTTGATTTAGATATGATTTGGTAAATTTTACTTACAGTACTGCTATTAATTACGTAGAAAAGACTGCTGAGAGGGTTAACAAGCACTACAATACACGTTCGACGTAAGCGCACACCCACCTTTCATAAATTCTACCGGGCCGAGCGTAATGCTCTTGACGCAGAAATATTGGTTAAAGTTACACAGATGTGATTACCGACCAGTACATGTGTGAACTTAATGGGGGGATTGGGGGGGGGGGGGGAGAGATATTGTAGCCTGGCCGGACGCCGGCATACCAGGATGGCCACCACCATAGTTGCTTGTACATTTTTTTTTCTAACATTGCAGCTTCCAAAGGCGCTGCATGTATTTAGGAATAAATAAAAGAATCAAGATATCTCCATTGAAACCACTGCAGCCTCATTTATTTAAACAGTAATCGAAAGGTAAGAATTTTTCTGCTACTCCACACTTTTAAAACGCAGCACACTGCAAGTAGCGTAGGCGTTACCACGTCCAATGAGAACAGTAGAAACGTACGCGCGTTTCGCAACGCACGTTGCCATGGCAACACCACTGTTGGGCTCATCGGACTTACGTTGACCCGAACACACGTGTGTTGCGGTTCAGAACTTGCATGTGTCATCTTCGTGGCATTCGTACCGACCGGTGTAAGAACATTTATGTTGCACGCCCATTCCTCCTTAAAGTGCCTAGCGGTCAGCGCTGTTTTCCCCACAATGCGGCACGTCCCTGCGCCTGGTGTCGCCACCACACGAATAAGCATTGCGCGCATGCACACTGCGAATACGAAGCGCGCTTCACGCACGAAACAAAAAAAAAGAAGTCGAATCGCCGTTATTCATCGTCCATCTACTGTAATGGTATATCGTACCAATGCATCTTTAATGGAAACACCAACAAGCGAGGAAACGCAGGGCACCTGCACAACGATCGGTTCAATTACAGAAGCGCGTTATCTGTACCATCCACGAACCACCGAAATAAACGAAACGGTGCATGTGAAGGGGACTGTTGTACTGTTGATCGTGCTTTGCATATTTCATGTTTTCTCTCAAAGCGACGCATTCAGGCGATGGGTCCAGCCATACGCGCAGGCAAGCTACGAATTATCAAAAAGCCTAAATCGTTATATCGACAGCGACCCTTGGAGCGCGAGCATTCAAAGAGCGAAGTGCCCTTTGCTGACCTCTCATTCAGCTAAAGGGCCTAGAGACTCGTGTGTGTCGTCCCATTAAATATCCAACACCACCAGTTGTTTCCGCATACAAGTAAGCTATGAAGAATACAATGCTCTTCTTATTGTTTAACTGCAAAGACATGCACATCCTTGAAGTGCCACAATCCAATTTCAAAAGGCAAGGTGTTAAAAAAGCGCCTAGCGTATAGTAGGCCGCCCATATTAGCTAAGTGTGATTTTGATTTGGAGGATATTTGATTTGAAGGCTATTTAATTTGAAGGGTATGACAGTGAGCTATAGATCTTGCAGCAGTCATGAAACACACTCCTAATGTTGCGAAGCCATTGTACGCGTACTTTATTGACATACGTCGTAATTCTTACGAAAAATTTTTATGTTTCGCCAACATTTATTCAATAACAAATTATTCCTTATTTTTTATTCAATCATAAGCTTCTTGCGTGACGTGGAGTTGTCTCTGTACGCACAAAAGTTATTGACTAAAATTACATCAAGCTTTCGAGCACTTGGCGAAGGAGGTGTTTTTTATTTTTTGCGAACGCTTTATTCGATTCTCGTGTAATCACTTTCTGAAACTCAAACAAGCTTGAACTCGAACTCATGCATACAATATTGCAAACACATTTGCAATATTTGCCTCCCCTCACTCTAAACTTGTCACCAAGATCGATAAGCTGATCTTGGTGGCACTTTGTTTAACTAAAGTCAGATCAGCTGGTATCAAATGTCAAACATAGTCAATGTCAAATCTTGCGCCGCTTGTAAAACGCACTCGCTGTTCTAGGGCGCTCTTATACGTAATCCATTGCAAAGGAAAGCTCATGTATTTCTAACGTTGATAATGCAATTCCGCTTTACCCATAAGGTTCTCGTGTTTTCCTCCGAATAAAATATAGAGTGCCCACTTTTATTCACATCGCTGGCATCAAATACGAACCTTGTATGTGACAAATAAGGCTAAAACGTGGATTCAGTAAACACTTGCGAAGCTTCAGGAACGCAAAAGGCTCTACGCAAGTTACATTCGAAGTTTCCCGTATTCTAACCTAAGTGGATTTAGTTGCCTTATGAGCTAGCAGCCTTGGAATTGACGTAAGCATCGCGAAGATTAACGGCAGTACGAGTCTGTGGAACACTTTCGCTGGAGACCACCTTCGCAATACGTCGGCGTTAAAGGGCTCCTAAGCAACCTCTGAAAATAAGAAGAACGAACACGCTATTCTCTCCCGGCATATTCAGCCTTTGCGGCGTATTTCGTTACGCCATCTGTTTGCTCACGTGACGTCAAGATAAAATAAGCTCTCGGTTGGCCAATTTACGAGAGATATATGGTTGCGGATTGTCTTCTAACCTGCTTTGGCATGCAGTCGCACGCCAGTGCTGCATTGTGTTGCATGACTATATCGTGCGCAATAAACTGATGTCACTTCGTTTACTGCGTTTGCGACTACGCAAGGGCTGTGCTAATGCTGACATTCCACGTGCTTTGCGAAGAAATAAGTGGAGTAGAGGAGGGAGTTCTTTTAGGAAGGGTAGCGAAGGCGAGAAGGAAACTACTGTTTCGCTTATGAACTCGGCGTGGTCTAGGGAGAACACGTTTCGCAGAAATTGCGATGTGGGCGTTGTTGGTTGCGAGTGAACAATCAGCGTGTGGTCTGTGGCGAAAAAACGGAGCGAGATGCGGATAAAATTAATAACGAAAATCTTCGCTGCTATAGTTAGAATCAAAGCCAAGCCTTCTGCGTGGCAAGCAGGTGCTCTACTACAAAGTCACTTCAGTGCTTTAACTGCTGTGCGAGAAAAAAAATACTGTATGAATGTCATACGCGTAGTGGGAGGAGTATCCTTAACGCATTCAATATATTGTGGTAGAATCGTGTATATTTGCGTCAGGCATCAGTAAATTGCGCTACGGGATGCGAGCGACTTCGAGCTCCCAATTAATATTCACTTCACGGTGTTATGAAACGGCTCGCTGTGACGAAACATGAATGGATCGTAAGAAGTGGCCGCAGAAAGTCTGAGTTGCGAAATATCCCACTGTTTTACATCTTTGCACTCCGGGACTGTCAGCTCAACAACTATTATCAGAATTCTAAAATGACATTTTGTTAATCATCATAGTACGGCTTGCTTGGAACTTTGCTCTTGGCTTTCCCCATGCTTAATTAAGTTCCCGAATGTTTGCAATTTGTTTTTTATCTTTATTACTTTTGAGTTATTACACAAGAAAGTTCGCTAGTCATCAAAACTGCAATGTTGTCTAATTACCTCCTTTTCATATTGCATTAATAAGACCTCGTAGCCTCATCATAGTGGGCTAGTGGCTAAGATACTCGGCTGCTGACTCGCAGATCGCGGGATCGAATTCCGGCTGCGGAGGCTGCATTTTCCATGGAGGCGAAAATGCTGTAGGCCCGTGCCCTTAAATTTGGATGCACGTTAAAGAACCCCAGCTGGTCGAAATTTCCGGAGCCTTCCACTCATTCATTGATATGTGGGGTTTAACGTCCCAAAACCACCATTTCATGATTATGAGAGACACCGTAGAGGAAGGCTCCGGAAATTTTGACCACCTGGGATTCTTTAACGTGCACTCAAACCTGAGCACACGGGCCTACAGCATTTTCGCCTCCATCGAAAATGCAGCCGCCCCAGCCGGAATTCGATCCCGCTACCTGCGAGTCAACAGCCGAGTACCTTAGCCACTAGACCACCACGGCGGGCAAGCCCTCCAGTACGGCATCTGTCATACTTATACGGTAGTTTTGGGACGTTAAACCCCGCATACAAATCAATCAAGACGTGGTAGCTTCGCGTGACAGAGCTGTGAATCAGAACTGTGTGCAAAAGGTACGTAGACAGCACTTCAATAGTCTTGACGCGCGAGGAAGTATTCCATTGAGCCGACTAAATATACTGTCTACTGATATATCTAAGATGGTTCTGATGAGCACGCAGACACCTACTCTTTACCGTCCTTGTTTTGGAAGGAAAGATCGTGCTTATCCGTCATCGCGATGTTAACGCGTCGTAGAAAGACACTACTTCGTGCCGTTGCGCCGAGAAATAGACGCGCCGAGTACTTTGCCAAGCGGAAGTGGGTGTACGGCCACTATGTATGGCCACTGTATCCGATCTCCTACTCACTCCGCATTCACAAGTGATGGGCATGACTTCCTGTCGGACTCTGTTTCTTTCTGCATCGAGCCCTCCCGTGCTTAAAGAAAGACTGAAGGAAGTAGTGAATAAAAAGAAAAAAGTACGGCGATGTATATCTGAGAAACAGCTTAGCTCTTACGTGCGCGGAAAGCACAATGAGCTTGGTAGGAGATAGCTAGCGAACTTTTTTCCTTAGACTATAGTTCTATATAGAGGGCTGATTCTGCTTCGTGTTACGGATTCTGCCATTGCCAGTTTTCTCTATAACGCTTCCATCTTTCGTTTTTTGCCTGATCATACCTGTCTTTGCGTTTATAAAACAGGGCCAGGTATCTAACCTGAATGTTGGTTAATTTCTATCTTCTATTACTCCGTTTTCTCCTCTCCCTCTTTCTTCATTCTGAGCTGAAGTCCATATATATCTTCACTTTTCATTCCCCTTCATCATCAGGTTTTATTGCAATGATCGCAGAGAACAGTTGTGCAAAAAGAATTGTCACTGCAGCTGCTTGACTGGGTCATCAAAAACGTTAAGCAGCAACGACGTAGCCAAAATTTGGGGGGGGGGGCGAGAGGGGAGAAGGGGGGTCGGTTGTTCAACCCCACTTTATAGAGACTATAGTGCATGTATATTTACACATTCAAAATATGTAAACGCTATGTCAGTGCTCAACACGATAAGCCAGTGTCTAGCAGTTTATGTTACTCGTTCGCTGGTCCAGTAAAGGAGACATCGGTCTATTGTCCAAGTGCGCTAGAGCGTACTCCAGGAGCTGTTAGAGCCATTCTTACGTGTCGTCGAGAGAAGACATTAGAGCGAACCTCGGCACGTCGGTGGAGCACGGTGAAACACACAGTGCAATAAACGGCGGGTACACTGGAAGGAAACACACGCATCATGCCCTGTGTGTGTTTCCGTCTTGTGTTTCCGTCGTTTCTTGCGTTGTGCGTTTCGCAGAAGACATCTCAGCTGAAGGTGATGAAGGTACTACTGATGTTTTTAAAGAAAACGGACTAAAAAAGTGACTGTGACAGATGTCTTGAACCACGTAAGAGTAACTGACTGTAATTATTGACTATGCTCTGTTATATGCTGTCTTTCTTTCTCTTTCCTCTCCATCTTTTAATCTTCCCTACCCTGTTCCTGTGTAGCGTAGCAAACCGGTTGTCCTAAACTGGTTAACCTGCCTTCTTTTCTTTCTCCTATAGTTCTCCCTATGGTAATAGAAGATGCGTGCTCGTGCTGCAGCTGTAAAGCTGAATACCTACACAACAACGCATTTTCGAAGTAACATCTTTGCCGCAAAGGCAAACACCTTAGATGCCTCATCATGTGCGAAAAGCGACAGTCGACGTTGGCGTCACACGAGGATGCAAAAAAATAGGATGTGATTACGTCACTTCATAACGTCATAGTTTGTCAAACATTGTGACCTCACTATGGCGGAAGATACCATATCCCTAAACTTGGCAGTAAATCGCGTGATGACACGTGATGACGTCATCGCATCGTGTCACTGCTTAGATAATAGCGGGCTGACCCTGGAGGCACCGTGAAATCACGTCAAATGCAGAAAGCTTTGAATAGAAAGTTATAGTTTACCGTTAGCGTGACAGCAGGGGTTAAGGGAATAGCGTTACCGTGCCGCAAACGTTCGTTGCCAACAGCACCCTATAGTTTAGAAGAATACAGTTTACGTGGTTTACGTGCCCCAGCTGGGACGATGCCGTTACCTAGCGGAGGGTCAATAAGTGAAAAAAACAGTGAAAATCAAAATAAAACGAGAATGCGTGCCTGTGTCACCACACCAAGCAATGTTACATTTTTTTTTGTATTAATAAAGGTAAAGAAATATGAACCACGCACCAAACGCGAAAATATTTATGTTGCCGATTGGTTTACCTGTATCCATCTTCTAGTTAGGCCTAGAGACTTTCGAAATGAAAATCTATCTCGAAAACTACGCTAACTTATCCGTAATAATCGGTCATCGAAGCTAACTGAAGGCAAGCGAAGCCATATTAAACAGTCATTTGCTTCGAACCAAGTGATTTTTTCAACAACTACGCCAAAATTGCTACGACGCAGGCGCCCGAAACCACAGCCATGTTTTACGTACACTACGTTAAACCACGCTGACACGGGAACGTTAAATCTGAAAACGGCGTGCGTACGGTGAGCGGTACGGGTCACGCCCGTTGACTTACGCATGCGCACTTCAATCCCACTATCCCGGTAAGCCCGCCCGTTATCCCCCTAAGTCGGGTAACTTATAACTGTATAATGCCTCTGATCCCGGAAGAAATGCGTGCGTAAAGGCCCGTGTGAATTATTGGATCAAGTGTGCATTACGGGCCTCGCAAATGCGCGCGAACACCGACACACGGCAGATTATACGTAGCTCTTCGAAGCCCCGCTTGACCAACTCGGACGTCATTTTGGTGAACGACCTGCGCCCGTGCATGCCGGCCGATATCTACAGACGCAGCAAGACGCAGAACAAGCGGAAGAGTTCCTACTGAGTTCCTGAATCAGCATAAATGTCCATCAGCTTGCGCAAGTTATCGACAAAAAGATCGCATGTTATTTTTTCTATTCACTAGAACGGAATATGGCTCAATAGATCTAGAAAGTGGTGTGCCACTCACCGAAAGCAAGTTAGTCCCCAAGCAGAGAAGACGGTCGGACGCCTTCCCCTCAAGCAACTGCGGCCCATGGTGTACATAGGTTACTTTGGTCGCAAAGATCGCGCATGTGAAATTTAGTTTCCACATCAGTATGAAAGTTGCAGTAAAGGTATAAGAGCAAAACTTGTTTGTGATTCCCCGGCTAAAACGACTGACTACGCGGTGTTCTGAGCAGCATGCTGGTCAGCTATATCAAAAATACACACGCACTCAGTTCGTGGAGTGTAAAATGAAGATTCCGTAAAAAAAGCCGGTTATCATTTGACCATTGGTACATCGAACAAACGAGCAGTGTCATTGATGTCCGCCTACGATGTAATGCTACTTCAGCAAGAGGTTATCCTGTAAAGGCATCTCGTGATCTATATTGGAAAGGTGCAGTTGCAACTCTGTCTCTGAGAAGCACAAGATAGCCAGAGGACACTGAGAACCACGAACGCGTGAGGTTATTAAAACCCTCGGTGCATTGACAAGCGAGAATGCATACATCTGTTCTCCGTCCCTTTTTCTCTTTACAAAAGAACTGAAAAAAGACATGAATAAATTTGAGTCTGAGTCTAATACCCGTGGCACACGGGCATAGAAGATTACATTCAGAAGCGAAGGCACTCAGTTTACGAATGACATTTCCTTTGGAAGTGCTGCTACACGTCCCAAGCGAATGACATTTGACTTGATGATGTCGATTGCAGCACCTTCCTCGTGAGCATTGGGTGAGTAGCAATAAAAAACAATAAACAAGCGTTTACAAGCTTTATGCACATCAGATAACAAATAAAAGTATAAATAAGCATATTACGCTGCCGTCAGACTTCATCGTTACTTTGTTTCTCGACTTTGCAACCGACCGCGTAGCCACTTAAACCAAGGCTATTCAGATGTGTAGCATAACAACAAAATGACTTCTGTCGAATTTATTTTACAGCGTGTACCAGCTGAAGATAAGTTTTTAAGTACTTAAGTGATTAGTGTAAACAAAATACGCGAAAAGTTTCCTTCCAGTCGAATAAAATGTCGTTTTATACAATTGGTTCATCAAATGTGCCATCGAGAGTACTATTTCTCTGTCGAATGAGTTCTGGTGATGCAGGTGACCAATGGCATTTGGGCGAATGCCAATTCGTTCATCCGTGTGGCACCACGCGAATGACATTCACTCTGAAAACATTAGGAGGTAAATGTCATTTTTTCTGCCCGTGTGGCACGGGTATGTGTTGCCCCGCCGCGGTGGTCTAGTGGCTAAGGTACTCGGCTGCTGACCTGCAGGTTGCGGGATCAAATCCCGGCTGCGGCGGCTGCATTTCCGATGGAGGCTGAAATGCTGTAGGCCCGTGTGCTCACATTTGGGTGCACGTTAAAGAACCCAGGTGCTCGAAATTTCCGGAGCCCTCCACTACGGCGTCTCTCATAATCATATGGTGGCTTTGAGACGTTAAACCCTACACATCAATCAAATCAACAACCGCTGAGACGAATCGCTCGAGTCGGCACCATCCGCCGAAGACACCAGCACGATCCAGACGCTCGTTACGTCGACGCGGCTAAATACCCGGGCGAAAACGCTTACGTTTTAAGTATGGTCATCCGCCACCCTCCTGCTGGCATCGGCCACCCTCCGGGTGCGGAGCTCCAAGTCTGCCGAGGAAGCAGCGATCGCCCTTGCCACAACGACTGGTAAGGACGCAGTCGTAGTTTTCACAGATTCCCAATCCGCTGTCCGCAGTTACATGTGAGGCCGAATCTCTCAAAATTTTGAGAAAGAGCCGAACTCCGTTTCCTTACACCTGCGTGGTATGCGTGCCGGGGCACGAGGAAAATCGTGCCTTCCTCAGCGCCTCGCTTGACCTGCGGTTAGCCAGCACTGCAGAGGAAGTGGAGACCGTACCACCGACATACAACAACACCATCATAGAACGCTATCGTCTAGCTCGCAGGGTGTACCCGCCACCTCACCCCAAGCTGACTAAAGAAGAGTCCACGGCATTTCGAAGACTTCAAGCTAACGCCTATACACACGGCACCCTACTGCATAGAGTCTACTCAACGCTATACGCCTACAACTGTCCGATATACCACGTGCCAGGCACACTGGCCCACCTACTACTCGAGTGCCCATGGCGCCACGAAGACGCCACCACCAAGCCCGTAACGACTGCAGGTATAGACCCCCTAGCCGAGACGTGGGAGGCCAAGATTGCCGCACGTGACCTAGACGACCAACGAGGACTTGTCGCCAGGGTCCGGGAGGCGATTGCGGCTAGAGGATTCCTGGAATAAGGGACCCTCCCACCTAGGGTGACCCCGAGCTCACAAACTCGGAAACACTGTTTCAAAAAATAAAATGTTTATTTTATCATCAATAACCGCTGATTATACTACGTGCATATCAGCGATTTTTGTTTCTTGTGATTCGTGCATCACTTTCCCAATGCAGAAAGATATCTGCCTCTGCAAGCCAAAAAACAAGAGAAAACAGCAAGGATAAAAAACCATGGTGAAGTCCGCTCCGTTTTGCGTAAGAGCCTGAGACAGAAGTTACAAAGGATTGTTCAATGTGGGCATGCGCGCATGTTTGTGCATGTTGCCGCTGCTCTCGGTTATACGGCGATTATCGACTAGGCGGCCGATGATCGCGTGATCGGGTTTAAAAAGAGGGGGTAAACACGTGCACTAAAAACAGTATTTCAGGCGACAATTCACAATAGGTTTCGACACGTATACATCTACATCAGGGCTTATGATTATGAGAGACACCACAGTGAAGCCCTCCAAAAGTTTTGACCAGCTGGTGTTCTTTAACGTGCACTGACATCGCACAGCTCACGGACGTCTACAGCGCTTCACTTGCATCACATTGCGACCACCTCAACTGGGGTCGAACCCACGACCTATATAGGTCAGCACTTGAGCACCATAACCTCTATGTGCAGTGTCAATTTTTATGAAAGGGAACACGCGAACGCGTGGCCCGCGCGCTCCACCAGCTGCTTGTAGCGCGTTCAAGCGGAGGCGATAGCAACCACAACCCCTGTTCCCGTCATCTGGTGGCGAGCGAAACAACCGGTCATTGGTGACATGGAACCGGCGGCAAGATATATCAACCCCTCCCTCTTCAAGGCGATTACGCAAGAGGCCGAGCGTAATCACCTGGAGGGGGGAGGAGGTTGCTATCTTGTCGCCGGTTCCATGTCACCAAAGACCGGTTGTTTTGCTCGCCACCAGTTGACGGGAACAGGGGTTGTGGTTGCTATCGCCCCCGCTTGAACGCGCTACAAGCAGCTGGCGGGGTGTTAAGGCCACGCGTTCGCGTGTTCTCTTTCATAAAAATTGACACTGTACGCCAGCACAACAGACTATGTAATACTCTATTACATCTTCCATCTAGTGAAATACTGTGTGGAATACAACCACGAACTGCTTGTTCAACCATATCTACAGTCACCTTGAGGCCTGCTAACACGTCGAGCTTTGATTGATCGTCTACAGAGCATTAATATTAACTTTCCAATATTTAAAAGACAATGACTGCTGGCTGGTCCTATTTAGAACAGCGTCAACGCCTTCTTTCGAGAACTGCAATGTCGAGCCCGACCGATTCGACATATATATGACACCACTACTTTTTTTTTCGCGCATTGCTAACAGTGTTACATAGTGCTGCAAATACACCAATGCATTTGCCATCGTGGTCCGCGTGTCTGAATTACCAACAAGAGTGGTACACTTCATCGCTATTTAGCAGGATACAATCAGATAGAACTGTCCGCATCACTCATATTTTCGGAAAGCAATAGTTTCACAGCCACGGACACAGTAATTGTTTTGGCAACGTAGTGGACGTACCCACCACGGTAGTCTGAGGGTCATGGCACACGACTGCTGAGCCGCAGGTCGTGGGGTCAAATCCTAGTCGCGGCTGCCTCATTTTCGATAGAGGCGAGAACGCTTAAGACTCGCATGTTTAGATTTAGGTGAAGGTGGAAGAACCCCGGGTGGTCGAAATTTCTGAAGCCCTCCACTACGGCGTCTCTCTTATTCATTAGGTGGTTTTGGGACGTTAATCCCTACAATTATTATAACAGAGTGGACGCGAGAAAGGACTCTATAATAGGAAATAAAGAGAAAATTAGCAACTCACTGGTGAGGCCATAAGAACTCGGTTTGAGACGGTTGCCAGTGTGCTACCGTAGCCGGCAGGAATCCGCGGTTCCTCTTACATGGCGTAGTACTTGCAGCTGACGATGTGACGTCGGAAATGTCACGTGACGCGCAAAGCGATGCCGCAAGGTTTCTTGCTACCATTTGATTTCCTTGTTATCTCTCGCTTGTCTTGGAAGTGCGATACGCCGAGCTTATATAATTAAGGGGCCCAGAACCGCACTTGTGACGTTAAAGGGACGGACAACAGCTCAGAATACGAAATGAGATAACCCCACTTATTATATAATCAAAATACTGCCTATTGTATAGTCTAAAATTAACCCTGTTTTTCTGATTGAACGCGGGTATAATTTTTTCTTCTTCACTCGAGATTCGAACTATACGCTTCATTCGACCAATTCTACAGTCCCCTTCGAGTTCGAATTAACGCGCTTTTATTACTGCGATCTACTGTAACGCCACGTATGGAAGATTTTACATTACACATGGTCGCCGCCATCTTAGGTTAGCTGTTACAGAAATGTTACGCATTTGGGACGTGGGCTAACGAGGTCACGCAGCGTCGAGTGCATCAACTTAGCCATTTTCATGCGTATGCGTCTATCGTAGCAGTGTTCGTTTATAGTTGTTAAAGACACGAAACGGTTATGTTAACAGCACAATATGGCGGCGCTGACACCCATACGTAAAATAATCTACAATGCTATGTGTGCGATAGCGCCACGTGTTGTTGATAACGGCCCGCGACTACCCGGCGATCATGTGACCCGACTTCAGTTATTTTTAAAGTTGACATGTTTCTCGGCTGGCTTTTCGCTTTTGCACCACAGTATACTTCTGCCACGATGTTGCAATAAAGTGCTTGCTCTTGTCGTATACGTTGTCTCCGGGCCTTCGCGCCACATATAGAGTGTATACATGCAAATGTGTTTCATCCGCTTGAAGACAATTAGATAACGATGAAATATGCGTGATATGCGATAGCTTATCCCTGCCATTTACTTTTTAGGGGCGAAGCTCCTTATAGCAGCACCCGTTCGTCCCTCGTAGTCGTAGTAGTAGTGTGTAACCAGTCTTAAATTTTGTGCTCCAAGGTGGTGCCGGTGGGAGATTTCTTCTGTGCGTTGTTGAACAATACAAAATTCGCAGCGTGCGCGTTAACTAAACACCAAACTCTCCTGTCTCTCATTCCCCTTTAGCAGCCATAGGCATGTACATTGAGCACCATCTGACAGGAAAAGGTTGCTACGTTATACTTGCTGGGCGTAACCTCCTTGGTTTTAGAAAGGCTTAGCGAGCGTTGGGCCGCAGTGCCATGAATACAGTGAACTAGTATACCATGAATTCGAGGTGGTTAAAGGTGGGAAGTAGACACGAAGCGCAAGCCGTAAGAAAGTGTGCGTGTGCCTCCTCTCGTTCAGTCCTTGGAATGTCCGCTGGATGGCGGTGCTTCTATATGAGGAATATATGATGAAAAGATGCGAGATGGTGGTACTTGGAGTGTTGAATAGGTGGACGAACGGACACACAGACAGATGCATGGATGGACGCACGGATGGCTGCATGGACGCATGGACGAACGCAAGGACGGACGCACAGATGGACGCGCGGACGCACGAACAGACGCACGCACGGACGGGCGGATGGACGCACGGACGGTCACACAGACGCACGCATGGACGGACGGAAGCAAGAACGAATGGACGGACGGATGCTTCGCCCCACTCTCCACCATTCACTCCGTGGATATGCTGCCATTTTTTATATGTTATGAGCAATTTTTACGCCGTGCTCAATCCCCGGTCTAACATTCAATGTCGGAGTGTTCCACTTCACCCATGGACAGCAGAAACATCGTGTTGACAGCAGGCGATATCGTCAGAGCATAAATGATGAAGGGATACGACACGAACGACTACCACACATCTGCGATGAACTGATGGAAAGACTGAAGGGGGGCCGTGACTTTGTTGCTTAGAGCGTATGGGGCGAGGCTGCTCCGCGATAACGGTGAGAGCCGGGCAAATGGGCCCGCCCCGTGAATTAATGACGCCGACACAGATATATGCGGGCAAGATGTTTCCTGGTGCATGCATTGGAGTACAACGCACCAGTAAGTGCATTAGTGTTATCGCTGTATATATACACCGTGCGACGCCTCCTCTTCTGTCCTCGTGCGTGCGAAATGCTCGAGCGTATTTAACTCTACCGAATTTATATTCCTTAGTTCAGCTACTGTTTGTTACGTGTCTGTACACTGTCGCCGTATGTAGTTACGATTTCACATTAAATTACACAGGTTCGACGACCATATACGGTGTTTTATTGCTTATAGTTTTCTAACAATGTGATGTTATCTGCACCACGTTTTCTCGACCGTCACTCGTTCATACGGTAGTTGGGATAGGCTGGCGAAAAAGACAGCACCAGTGTTGTACGGACAGACGTTCCAAAGAACGACGTTCCAGGAACTATTTCCTTTTTGGGAGGAACGGAGAAACGCCACCTTTCCGTTCAGAATCGATGAAACTGTAATGGTAACGCGTTAGGTTTCCGACGGAACGGCAGCTGGAACAGCGTTACGTTTCTAAACGTCCCGAGGTATTCAACAGGCACGAGCGCGCGCAGCGCACCATGCAGAAGAGGCTGCAGATGGCCGACCATGCACGTCAGGCGCGTGACTACGCTGCATCCTGCTTTTCATCTCAAGGCACCCACCGAAGGCGCAGGAAACTGTGCGACGCCGACACGGACCGTGCGTGGAAGGCAAAGTTCATTTTGTAAAGCAGAGCTTCTATGCACGAGGTTCGCCATCTGTCGTAGAAAAAAAATTTTCATAATTATGAACCATTACACGCTCTCTTCATCGTCTTCTTTTTTTCTGCTTCACTTTCAGAACACGTGTACTGATTTGTTCGGTGAGGGATGCAATAGCTTCAATGGGCGAGAGAACAAGTAAGAAAGAGCTAGAAAAAGAGACACAACGAACGAGAAAGAAATTCTTGGCGAGGCGAGATTCGGCACCACCTATCCACAATTCGAAGGCGAGCGTCATAACCATACAGTGTTATGACGCGGCTATCCAGTTTTTTCTTCCATAGTATTTATTCATCAGAGCCACGACACTTAGAAAGGATTTAGTACAGACAGGGAACTGATATGGTTACTCTGTTCGTACAGTGGCCCAACGACGAACACATAGCACTAAAGAGTCAGCCTTCATCTCTAGGGCCAGCGGAGCACTGGAATAGGGGCCCGACCATTTGGAATGCTCCGCGTTATGCGCAAATAAAGTTTTCTCTCTCCCTCTCTTCATCTCTAGAGTGATTTTAGGAGTCTATCGACCACCGCCGTCAGCAGGTTGAGCTCGTAACTTGCATCACGACCGACAAAATGCAAGTAAAGGTGGGACGGCGTAGAGCAGCAAAGCAATAGAGTTTAATACTACATCGTTAGACCAAAGTGAACATGTAAGATTAAAAACGACAAAGGTAAGAACCCGAGGAGCAGTGGTCCGTCAGAGGTCTGCCCCACCCATTCTCTTCCTGCGTGTCTTAAAGGGTTCCACACGCTTGTGTGACGTCAGAAGCCTCCAGACATGGCCAAATATGGACGTCACATTGTGTTCGAACCACGTCACAGATCACGCCACCGATCACGCCATACCGGCATTCCAGCACTCAAGAGCCAGGCGCGGATAAGCCGCGAGCTCACCGCGTTCTCGCGAACAGCACAAGGCCAAGGCGCACAAGTGCACTTTCGCGGCAACAGCGTCTCGGGTTTCTCGGGCGTCTAGGCATCAACTTCTGCGCTTCCAGCCCCGGAAGGTCAACGTGCTCGAGGTCACGCTGTCTGTGTTCTTGCATTTTGGGCCCAACGGGGCTCACGTAATCGAAGCTTAACAGTGAATATATTACGTAATGGGGTTTTTAAATCATACACAACGGCGATAAGGATGTATAGGCACCTTAATGACGCAAGTACTTTAGGATTGGGATGTTGTAGGTAGCCGGCGGATCTAGCCTTGCATAATTTGCAGGCAACTGCTCCGCCCGGTTTCCTTTTTTGCTAATTCCATCTAATGTCCTTTTGTTTGTTTGTTTTTAAATTAAGCACGAGCAGCCTTTTAAGAAAAATCGTGCATAGCACGACGTAAGCTTGCATAAGCCGGCGGTCTCTGTGCTATTCCACATGCAGTATTGTGCCGGCACTTTATCTCGCTGCACCATACCCCAAAAATAATTGTCACTTATCACCAGTCACACGCGAGGTCTGTAGCATTCAATAATTTCAAGAGAAGTCGCGACACCTGTTTCCTGAAAATCAAGTGTCCACGCGGAAACACAATATCAGTTACGCTGTCACTTGGTGAGCCCAAACGTTGCAGTTCATCAAATAAACCTTGCCGTTCCTTCTTGAACAAATAGTGTTCTGTATCACCATTTTTCTTGCACTTTGGGCACAAAGGCATCGCGGAGAGTCTGATCTCGTGGAGCCATGCTGGTGTACGCGCTGATCCCAATCGGATGCGACGAAGTAAGCAGGCCTCTTTCTTTGATAGCCCGTCTGTCACACATGTCTGGTGAGGCGTCACCCATAACGAGTGAAAATGCTTATTGACAGCTTCTCGTAAAATACGCTGATTGCGTTTGGGAGCCTTCTTCGTTGGTGTAAGCTCCAGAGCATTCCGGGCAAGTCTGTCAGCCGCCTCATTACCCACTATACCCACTTGTTACGCAATTCATTGAAACTTAAGGTTTATACCACTGACATGCAGGTATTTAAAGATTCGCAGTGATCTTTGGGTGTATCGATCCAAACAAATCTATGTTTTAGCCACTGCAAAGCGGGCTTACTGTCCGAAAACAGCCCAACTTGTTGCTGCCTACAAAACTTCAGTTTCTTCAGGGCTTCCTGAATTGCCACGTTTTCACATGCTGTCAATGAAACAGCGCACTCGCGTCGCGCTACCCAGGACGCCTTTAGAGACGGGATCACAAACGTTGCAGTGCTTGCTCCGCACACTATGTCGACCGATCCATCGGTGAAAACTTTCAAATGATCGGCGTACTTTTCTTCAATGTATTCAAGTACCAAATAACGTACTTCTGCTGTGGATGTGGGACGCTTGCTGTGCATCCGTGGAATCGTCACCTGACAGTTGACATCCTCATGTGACCAAGGTGGGTCTTGTCAAAGTTGTCTGTGTTAAGCGAAATCGATGCCAAGATGGCGAAGGGTGTTGAGGGCCACAAAAGCTCGCGATGCCGGGCGTCGCCTAAGGCGACTGAGTAGTGCTCACCCTGGGCTCAATTCGCAAAGTCGGCAAAGCTATGTCACAGTCGTTGAGAGGCGAGAAGGCGTAACGGCGGACGACGAGCTTCATGAAGCACCTTTATGCTCGCTGCAAACTTTAGCACTCCCAAAACGACTCTGAGGCCTTTACGATTAAGTGTTTCCAGCCGTTCGTACTGCGACTCACCTGGAGAGGTCAGAAGCAATTGGAAAAGCACACAATTGACAATTACTGCCGTGCGTAACTTTATTATTGATGTTGCGTGGCTCCTCCAGCTTGTTCCTGCCATCATTCGAAGAATATTTACACGGGGTGGCAGCGCTGACATCGTCTTGTACACTGCACGTCGCCAATTCATCCTGGTGTCTAGTGTGACTCCAAAGAATCTTATGTACTTAACTTACTTAATTGATGCATCAAGAAGTAATATTTTCATCCTTGTTTCTCGTCTTCGCATACATGAAAATAGCAGGAGTCGAGACTTTTCAGCTGGTGTTGTTAGTTCAATAGATTCAAGATAGGTTTGTGCGGAGAGTATAACTCTTTGGCCAGTCATTTTCAATCGCTTATGCTGATATCCAGACAGCCAGATGCATATGTCGTCAGCATAAATTGATATTTGAAGTGCCTTGCTCGCAGTCTTGAGAGCATTAAATAAATCAGTCATGGCCACACTGAACAACATTGGAGACAGGACACTGCCATGTGGCATTCCTCTGGTGATTTTCCTTGAGCTACTGAGCACTTTCCCTAATTTCACCTGCATCGAGCGATCACTAATAAACGCCTGAACAAATCATAAAAGGTGCCCTGTTATTCCTATAGACGCAAGACCATAAATACTCGCACCTTGGAAAACTTAGTCATAGGCTTTTGAAACGTCCAGGAATATTGCCAGCGTTGAAAATCCGTATGCTCGTTGGTGTTCTATGTGACTCACCGAGTCCAAGATGTTATCCTGGGCACTCAACCGTTGCCGAAACCCAGTCATACATGCTGGAAGAGCCTTGTGATTCTCCATCCATCATGTCAGCTGAACACAAGCCTGCTTCTCCATCAGATTCGCTACGCACGAAGTTAGTGATACTGGTCTATATCATGCCAGTTCTGTCCTGTCTTTACCTGGCTTCAGCACTGGCATGACCCAGGCCATTTTCTAGGTTTGAGGAATGTTTCCCGACTCTCAAACATAGTTGACATGCATCAGACGCCTGCTCTTTACTTCTGCAGGCAGACTTGAGATCATTTGGCTTGTAATTCTGTCAGGCCCAGGAGCACAGCGTCGACGGATACAACTTATGGTTGACGTAAGTTCCCGCAGTGTGAAAGGTGCGTTGATGGCAGATGTAGAATGAATCGGAAGTGGGTAAGGTGGTTCACTTTCTCTTCCAATTACATAGACGTCAGCAAACTCTTCGACTGGAGATGGCATTGATGTATTGTTGAATAACGCAAGGGCAATAAACGGTATCAAAGGCTAGGGCAAGCTTCCGACACTATTTACTACTCGCCTGATCCTTGACGGTGGAGTAAATACACTTTCACAAGCTCTCACAAAACGTTGCCCTTTGCCCATCGTTTCCTTCAAAGATTTTTTGCTGTGTCGCCGTATTGCTGCATTAAGTCTGTTAAATTAAGTTTTGCTAGCAGCTTCACCACCTCTCCGCATATGCCTTTTCTCTGCCTTTCTTTTAGCCGCACACAAATTACGGAGTTTTAAGTCCGGGGCTGGAAAATGTACAGGTAGCTTAAGTATGGTGGTTGCAGCCGCTTTGCTTGCCAACATATCCTGAAACATATCCCTTGATCGGTGATCTAGATGCTCTCGGTAGCAAACCCAATCAGTTACTTTGCAGAATTTAGATACCGTCAAATGGTAGCCAGCAACATTGATGAATATAAGGAAATGATCACTTGCCATTCTGTCCGGAGCTGTGGCAGCACGTGAGCTGAACGTCACTTGGATGCAAAGTCAAGTCAATAATACTTGTACAAGCTGGGGAATGCTACATTGCCATCATTCGCAATGCATAAGTCTCGCTTATCAATAGCATTTTCCAGACAACCTCCACAGGCATCCGAGCTTTTTTCCCCCCATGACGTGTGATGCGCATTGAAATCTCCAAAAATGATGCGCGGAGCTGGGCAACAATGACACAGATCTTCCAAAAACTTTTCGATGGAAATTTTCTTGTGAGGTGACACATACACCGATGCAATGCTGAGTTTGTCATTTCCTATCTGTGCCCTGATCGCACAAACTTCTATAACATCTGTGCACAAGTCCGGCACATTGAGTGCAACGTATGCTATCTCTCTTCGTATATGCACAGCTGCGCTTCTATCTGAGAAAGTCGTTATGGTGGGGTTCTTGTGAGTGACGTATCCAGTGATCGATCTTTGTCTCGGTAATCCGGCCTCCGACAGAGCCAAGATCGGATCTAGAATCAGTGCTGCTTTGTTGTTTCGGGCACACCCAGCAGTAGGATCCCTAAGGCCAAGCCTCAGTGCACGGTAAATCGCCAAAGAGTGCCAGAAAGTGAACGCAAGTATCATTCTGGCTGAGTTTGCTGGTATATATGTCTTAGCTGAGTGACCATCCGCATTGAGTGAGATGTTGAGGAAATTATTAGGTACGCGTTTGTCTGCAACATTCGCACACGCTAGCAGAGCATAGCAGAGCTTAGTATATCGATTGGGAAAGGGTGGTGAGAGAGAGGACGATGGAAAGGGGAGAACGAATATATTAAACGAGACGCAGAGCAAGTAAGTCAGAAACAAAACGAAAAAATAGAAATAAAGAAACAGAGAGAGAGAAAGAAATGAGGCAATAAAATGAATACAAAGAGAAAGAAAGATTATAAACAATGAGAAAGCTTAACAAAAACAGAGAAAGAGAAAAGATAAAAAAACAGAAAAATACTGAAGAATTTGTTGGTCGACTGCGAACAGGAGACTTCATTCAGTTGCAGATGTGTTTCCTGGACATCATTTTCTACTCGCACTGCAATATTCAATCAGCGCTCATTAAACGCCTTAGTATTGTCTATTTCGATGTGGTTTCCTGTAAAAGAAACTTAATCATATTTTTGCGTGGGTTCAGATATTCCTTTCCAATATCTGAAGAGTACTGTCTTGAATGCCCCTTTGGAGACCAACTCCGAAAGTTCCCCATGTGCGGGACTTGAAATCGACTAGCCCGAAAGCTGCAAGTGCCAGTTAGAAATTAATTGTGTAGTATGGCCCATGGTCTCCAAAATTTCGACTTGAAGTGTTTATTTGGATTCTTTTTGTGTAACCTGCTGTCGGCGATGTCATATTTATTCAACATATGTAGCTTGTCGTTATCCTACTTTATTTCGCCTCAGGATGAAGCGAAACAATACTTCTATATAGAAAAAGTCAAATATAATTTCAATGTAACGACACATTCCAATTTTTGAAATGTAACTGTAACGCGTTCCTTTCGCATTACAGGAACTTGTTGCGGGAACTCGTTCCAAAATCAAGAAGGAACAGGGAACGTTCCTGCTGTAGAAAGACGCGTACACTGCCCAACACATCAGGGGGGGACGTCCGCCGCATATCTTTAACCAGTGCGAACCGTAATGTCATTCTTTAGGGTGCAATGTTATGACCGTCCAGGTTTTTGACGGTAATGGAGGTCCCGCAGGGGCGTCTGCGTAAGCAGGCGTTTGGTGTGTAGCGACACCACGGACCCGAGCTAACGGGGGGGGGGGGGGGGGCGTCGACTTCTTTTTACGCCTAACCGTGCGTGCCTAAACCGTGTCTGGGGACAAGGAATTCCTGGGGGTTGAGTTCACGTTGGGTGCTTGGACCTATAAGGCTCCCCGGCAGAAGCGACGCTCCCCTTTGGCCCCGGCTTCACGTAGACGGCACCCCTGGGCTGACCAACTCAAAGGAAATCGGCAGTCGCCTTTTCCTATCTCTCGCTCCTTACATCTTCGTCTTTATCTCTCACTTTTTTATCTGTCCTGTGATCTCTTTTCCGTTTACTTCCAAATTTTGTGGCGGCGAGGGTTAACCCTGTGTAGTTACCCAACCTTGGGTAGTTATATTAGGTTATAGCCACGATGCATGGCTGGCGCCTCCAATAGTTCACTATTCAACCTTGTAGCGTTCGCTTGTTGAGCTCGGTGGTGGGTGGCCACCATCGCCACCGAACTGTAAACAATCTGTATGCCCCCCCCCCCCCCTCTTCCTGATAACCACCCAAAAAGGTGGCACACTAGAGAACCGTTCCTTTTTTACAAACCAAAGCAGTCTTTCCCCAAGTTTCATGTCGTGCATAGCCAGAAAAAGAACAAAACAGTCAGACCGATCTCACATTCTCATGTCTCGAAAACACTCACCGAAGCAATCGGCCCAGGGTATCGTGTAACCAAGCTCGGAAGCGGCGACCTCTTTTCGAAGGTTCGCGACGAGCTCCAATACGACAACTTACCTGGTAGCGTTTGGGGATGTCCCAGTCTCAGTGGGCCCACACAGGTCAATAATGAATACAGTGCGCTGTGTGGTCTCTAATGACGACCTGCTCTAACTGTCCGAAAGTGAATTATTGGAAGGCTGGCAAGACCAGAATGTAGTCAAGGTTCAAAGAATAATTATACGACGAGAAAAAAAAGAAAACAGCCACAAAACACATAATCATCCCATTTGGTACCATGCAGGGACTTACCTGATTCAATTCAAACTGGCTACTGCAAGCTCCGTGTCAGGACCTATGTGTCAAAGTCTCGCAGATGTTACAAGTGCCAGCGCTTTGGAGATGGGTCACAAAGCTTCAGAGGGCGCATTACTTGCGCAAAATGTGCATCCAACGAGCACGCATCACACGCGTGTACCTCAACAACATCATGCTGCCTACTCGAGATCATACACAATCTGAAAGAAATGAAAACAAATTCTTGAGATTAAACTCAAGTTCAATCTGTCTTCAAAAAGCACGTAAACGGTTCTCCATTCATCAGTCCAGCCCCTCCTTTGCCGATGTGATGCGCCGTGGCACCGCGCCGTATCGTTCCGTGCCCGAAAGTCGCACAGAGTGAGACTGGAGCAGCCAGTACTGCTCCGCCACCCAAAGAACAGGGCCAGCAGACTCCCCAGTGTGCCAGACCCCGGGCCACTGCAAGCACAATGAGGTTCAAAAGCACCATGAATGTGTCTGTCGAGCAGGCACCTTCCACCATCTCACAAGATGCGATGGATACAAGTCCCATGCACTCCGGCACCCGACACACCGAAGGAGAGGCGCGGCTCTTTGGAGCGCACTAAGAAAGAAAGACTATGCATTAGAGGACCTCCTAAGGACCCTGTCACCTAAGGCAACACCTTTGTACACACAGCACCACACAGATTGAAAATGACACAAATATTACAGTGGAACGTCAGAGGACTGCTGAAAAACCTCGATGATATTCAAGAACTTTAACACATACACCAAAAGTGCTGTGTGTACAGTATAAACCCTTGAAACCAAAACACACAAACTTTCTACGATATTAAGTTATGTTTCGAAAGAATCGGAATGATGCAGTCGCGTCATCCAGTGCCATGGTGTTGCAATTGTTGTGGACCCAGGAACTGCCTGTACACATTTACTACTTCAGACGTCTCTTGAAGCAATAGACGTCCGAGCCGTTATCTTGAACAAACTGGTCACAATTTGCTCCATTTATATACCTACTCAGTACCAACTCAGTAAACAATAATTCCAGGCGTTAATTGATGAACTTCCAGAACCGTATCTCCTCCTTAGAGATAGCAGTCTGTGGGGTGACTCGCGCTGCGATGCACGAAGTCGTCTGATTGAAAAGTTTCTTTTCTCCTCTGCTGCGTGTCTCCTCAATAGGAAAGAGAAAACATATTATAGCCTCGCTAACCATACCCACTCGTCCATCGACCTAAGAATTGTATCCCCATCACTTCTTCCTCTACTTCACTGGAAAGTCATTAATAACCCTTTTAGAAGTGGGCACTATCATAGTTCTGACCTCAGCAGTACCAAATGAATGTTCTCCACAAGTTCCCAAATGGCTGATGAAAAAATCCTGTTGGGACCAGTTTTACAAAGCTGCTAGCTTAAGTTGGACTCACATATGTGGTTCTAGCTTAGATGCTGCTGTACAATACTTTACTGCTTTTGTTATTGAAGCTGCAGCTAAATGCATTCCGCAAACATCTGGACTAGGCGGAAAACGACGAGTCCCCTGGTGGAACTGTGAGTGCCGAAATGCTCGCAAACAACAAAACAAAGCATGAAGTCTGCTTCGAGACTCACGGACCACCGAAAATCTTGTCAATTTTAAAAACATCAAGTCCCAAGCCAGGAGAACGCGTCGACAGACCAGGAGGGAGAGCTGGCAGAGGTTGTTATCTAGAATCAACTCATATGGCGACTCAACTCATGTGGGCTTGGTGACACTGCTGGCAGACGGATGCTTACGCCGATTTTCTTTGTCCAGATCGCCTGGCAGGCGCATCTCGCCGTTGGATCAACTGGCCATGCCTTCGTGCAGGCTTCATCTGACTGTCACGCGCCGGAGGACAGGGAGCATGCGCAGAAGGACTTCGCCACCGCAGCACCACCATGGATTCATCACCAACCTGCGCCCTACTTAAGCCAGGCATATCATCGAATCGACTCCGTGACATCATCCGGCGCCGATAATTTCAAGCATAAATACCGGGTCCCGTTGGAGGACCCTTTCAGTGGGCTTGGCGACACTGCTGGCAGACGGATGCTTACGCCGATTTTCTTTGTCCAGGTTGGTGACAAATATTTAGTTACCTCTATCAAGGACGACTCGCTCACGCTGGCAGTGTTTCCAAGCCCACAGTGTTTGCTCGGTTTATTGTGTGGCTGTTATGATGCAATACGTTCGCTGCTACTAACTTCCGGAGATATAGAACTAAACCCAGTTCCTCTTCTGACTCAGAGTCAGAGGCACATTTAAACAGTGAATTACTCAAAAAAATCTTGAAAGAGCAAACAAAACAAATAAAATTCTTGTCGCGTTAACTACTAACCTGAAACAGGTAGAGTCATCGGTCGCGGACATTCAAACTCGGATTACCAATCTTGAGCAAGAGCTCGGTCGAACTGAGAAATGTGAGCAAAAATTGGCGAAGGTTGAAGAAACATGGCAGAGTACTAACAAGATAATTCTTGAGTTAAGGGCAAAAGTCGATGATCTCGAAAACAGGAGTCGTCGTAATAACCTTGTAGTTTACGGTGTAGAAGAAAGCCACGAGGAGGACTCAAAAGAACTTGAACAGAAAGTAAATGGCGATATCTTCAGAAAAATTCTTGGTGTTGAAATCACTTCCATAGAGCGAATGCATCGGATCGGTCAAAGAAACGCACAGCGCCCTCGTCCGGTAATTTTGAGACTGTATAACTACGTTGATAAAACTACGGTTTTGTCGTCCTGTTTCAAATTAAAGGGAACCAACATATCTATATCGGAAGGTTTTTCTAAAAATATTCGCGATACTCGTACAAAGTTATGGCGTTCCAGCGCTGAAGAAAGAAAGACCGGTTCTAAGGTTTCGCTTCATTTCGATAAACTAAAAGTCGATGGCGAACTGTATGTGTAGGACGCACTTCAAAATTGCAGGACAGAGCTGTCTCAATCCACTGCGTCTGCGCAACCCGAAAAGTCGACTTCTCGCTTCACTCGGGCAACCACTCGTAAACGCGATAAGTGACAAGCTAACAAAACGCTTCGCATTATTTCACTCAATGCACGAAGTGTCTCAAATAAAATACCGCTTCTTGAAGATATAATTTCCACCTACCAACCACACGTTTTGGTGATCACAGAAACCTGGCTGCATTCTGAAGTGCAAGATTCTGAAATAGTGCCATCATCGTACACCCTTATCCGTAGGGACAGAGGATCACGGGGAGGGGGCATTGCAGTAGCGATTAAAAACAATGTTAAATTTACTCGTTTGGATGGTATAGACAATCACGAAAGCGTGTGGTGCAAACTGAACTTTTTTCGTAAGAGTATAATTTTGGGAGGTGTTTATCGGCCTCCAAATGCACCCCCAGATTACCTAGAAGCACTCCACGATTACCTGCTACAAAATACAAATTCACGTTCAAACATTTTTATAACTGGGGATTTCAACTTGCCCAGCATTAATTGGCCCAATCTTTCACATGATGGCAAGGACTCTCCAAATGCTGAATCACTGTTGTTAACTGCATTTACTTTTTCTTTGAATCAATTGGTTTCTGATGCTACCATGATTAATAGTTCTGTACTAGCCCTAGCGTTTGCAAGCAGCTCGCTTGAAGAGTGCTCGGTCGCTGTGAAAGAAGGTATCTCTGATCACAAATTACTCTTTGTAGAGTGTCCAATTTCAAGCTTCCGACCCACTATTAAACATTCCGACTCATTTGTCAGAGACTACAAACATGCGCTCGATGATGCCGTACTTAATTACATGGAATCCTCATTTCCTTCTTTCAGCGGTTTGGTTGACGTTAATGAATTGTCGTCACGTTTTAAAGCTATAGTATTACACTGTGAAAGCAGCTGTGTGCCATTTAAAAAGAAACGTATTAACAGAGAATACCCATGGATGAACCGCGATTTGATTCATATAAAGCGCAAAATCAAACGCTGTCGTAAACGCGGTGACAAGAAACGGCTACAAAGTCTAGTACACATTTTTCATGAAAAGATGCATGTAGCAAGAGACCAATTTTTTTCGTCAACTCTGTTTTCCTTCATCAGAGACCAACCCAAAAAAATTCTGGCGTTACTTATCGAAAGATAAAAAAGCATCACAGAGATAAAAAACATCTGACGGAACTACAGATAATGCTGCTGTCATTGCTCAAAGTTTCAACGCCTTTTTTCAGTCCGTATTTACGCGGACGGCCTCACATGCACACTTGCCAGCTTATACGCTCGTCAAACATATGCCTAAAGTATATTTGACTAAAGAAGGTATTTTTAGCCTCTTGTGTAAATTAGACACAAAGAAATCTCCAGGTTCTATTGATATATCAAACGTTTTTCTTAGTATATATGCAATCTGGGTTTCGGAATATTTGTATAAGATATATTTAACTTCCTTAGAAACTTGTGTGATACCCGATGACTGGCGCTCTGCGAGAATAGTCCCAATTCATAAATTTAGCTCACCATTAGAATTAAACAACTATAGGCCAGTTTCCCTTACATCCACAGCTTGTAAGCTACTAGAACACATAATATTTAAGGCGATTACGACACATCTGGAAGACAATAAACTGCTTCACGACAACCAACACGGATTTAGGTATGGCCTATCCACTTCAACTCAATTAGCCAAGATCACTCATGACTTTGCAAATTCACTAAAATTTAAGGGCCAGATCGATGCAGTGTTTTTAGATTTTTCTAAAGCGTTTGATGTAGTACCACACGATTATTTAATTACAAAATTGTCAGCTATTGGTGTTGATCAGAACATTGTCCGTTGGGTTGCATGCTATTTGTCATCACGGAAACAATATGTGATGGTGAATTACGGCGTTTCTGACTCATTAGATGTACACTCAGGAGTGCCGCAAGGATCCGTGCTTGCACCATCATTGTTTTTAGTATACATAAATAATATTTATTTCTCAGTTCAATCACCTGTGAAAATCCGACTTTTTTGCGGACGATTGTGTTATTTATGCCGACATTGTTCAGCATTCTGATCAAGTCAGACTCAACGATGCATTGCAATCCATCTGCGCCTGGTGTGGTAAGTGGGGCTTGAAGCTCAACGCATCAAAAACGGCATCCATCACAGTTACGAACAAAAAAACCCATTAGAATTCCAATATACTATTAATAACGCTTATGTTAAAATGGCTACGCAAGTGAAATATCTGGGTGTCACGCTTACAAGCAATATAAATTGGGAAACTCATATAGATAACATCTGTAGCAATGCGCTAAAGAAGTTAGCATTTTTAAAACGTAAACTGCGTCGCACTTCACCTTTTATAAAACTAATAGCTTACAAAGCGCTTACAGGCCTAAGTTAGAATATGCAGACCTGCACCATATCAAAAATACTTAATTAAAAAAAATAGAGAGGAGCAAAAACCTAGCTCTGAGGTTCATTTATTCTAGCTACTCTCGTTTTGCAAGCGTCCCTGCCCTTCGCGAGAAGGCAAATCTGAAAACACTCGCTCATCGTAGAATAGTCTCTCGATTAAAACTCATCTATCAATTGTACCATGGTCACTTGAAAATTCCACCCAATCGCTACATAACCATCCCGTCTGTGCGCTTTGACCGTATTCACCATAATAAAACGGTTAGACAGTCACTCAGTCATCTGAACGTTCATCAGTACTCATTATTCCCTCATGCTCTTTCATTATGGAACAAGTTACCTCAGGAGGTCGTTAATGCGGACACGACACAATCATTCGCCCATCTCATCAATGAACTAACACTTGATTTTTAATATGCAATATATTATGTTCCTCATTAGTGTTGAGATGTTTTGTATTTCGGTATGAGTGCCATTATTGCTACGTATTATTTATATTTTCTCTGATGTTGAGAATTTCCTTATTTTTGTACCAAGTTTTGTATTTTCTTTTATTTTCATATTCTGTTTTGTCACTGACATTTGTTACCCACTCCTGCTTGGGCCCGAACAGGGCCTGCAGTATTTGTAAATAAAATAAATAAATAAAATATACACACGAAGCAAGAGTTTGGAGCATTGTCGGTAGGGTAGTAGGACGAGTACCACATCCTCTTCCTCTAGTGAACACACAGGGCAATGGTTTGAAAAATCAAGCGAACTCCCTCGATGCACCCTTCGAACAGGTCTCCAGCTGATCCCATTACAGTACAGCGTTCCAACGATACAAATCAAGAATAGATAAACAGAAAATACAACGCAAATCAATTAGACATACAATGAACCGTTCGTCTTAGCTGAGTTACAAGCATAGTTAAACTGCTGTAACAGAACCGCCCCAGGATCCGGCCCGTATATTGTACTAAATGCTCAAACATCTGCCTCCCGAAACCCAAAAAGCTCTTCTTTCTTTGTACACTGTCGTTTGGTTTTCTGGTGAGATCCCTTCCACCTGGAAAGAAGCAGTCCGATTCTTAAACAGGGCAAGGGCCCATCTTCAGCATCAAGCTACAGGCCCATAGCACTGACGAGTTGCCTATGCAAAGTTTTTGAAAAAAAAAATGATAAACAGACGACTGGTGCATTTCTTTGAAACAAATAGCCTGCTTGACCCATTCCAGTGCGGGTTTTGAGAGGCTAAGTCTACTACTGACCACCTTGTCCGTATAGAGGCACATATTCGCGATGCTTTCATTCATAAACAATTCTTTCTGTCGGTGTTTCTCGATATGGAGAAGGCCTATGACAGCATACGTGGCGCTTTGGTATACTCCGAGACCTGTCTCACCTAGGTGTGCGGGGCAGAATGTTGGCAATACTCGAAAGATATACTTGTCTAATCGGACATTCCGTGTTCGAGTGGGCACTGTGTTGTCCCGTACATTTGTTAAAAAAACAGGAGTGCCGCAAGGAGGGGTATTGAGTTGTCCACTTTTTATAGTCAAAATGAACTCCTTGTGCCTCATTATCCCACGAAATATGTTTTGCTGTACATATGTTGACGACATGCAGGCCGGTTTTAAGTCCTGTAACCTCTAAGTGTGTGAACATCAGCTCCAATTAGGTTTGAACTAGGTCTCTCAATAGGCAGATGAGAATTGTTTTAAACTGAACACGCAAAAGAGTACCTGCATCTTGTTCAGCCAGAAGAGGGGCGTTCATCCCGATCCCGAGATTGACCTGTATGGTCAACGTCTGTCTTTGAAGACCGATCATAAGTTTCTGGGCCTAATAGTCGACACAAAACTAACCTTTATCCCATACATCAAGTATTTAAAATGCAGGTGCTTAAAAATCATGAATATTTCGAAAGTGTTGTCACAAACTACGTGGGGCAGTGACAGGATATGTCTGATGAATTCATATAAAAGCCTCGTACGCCCGCGCCTAGATTACGGTGCTATAATCTATCAGTCTGCAACACCATCAGCCTTAAAGATTCTCGACCTTGTCCACCATCCAGGCATTCGCCTCTCTACGGGTGCTTTTCGAACTAGCCCCGTAGAGAGTCTGTACGTAAAATCGAAGGTTAACGCTGATAATGAACATCCCGCTCACTCCACAGTTAATGATCTGTCCAATTGTACCTTGTTCAATAACCTTCCTTCGCTGAGACAGCCCCTCTCACTACGTGTCAGGAGGCTCGCGGGGGAAACAGCTGTGCCCTTTTTAGAGCAACGTTTGATGGCTCCAGCAGTTATATCTGCCACCATGGAAGTGGCAAGTTATAGACTGCGATCTATCTTTCGTGGAAGTCTCTACGCACTTCTGCACATATCCGCACGCACTTCCTCGAACTCGTACACTAGTACACTTGCCCAGAATTTTTCACACATGCTTCAAAATATCACACCGGTGTGTCTTATGCAGCTGTTGGCCCATCTTTCTCCAACTCCGGTATTTTGCACTCCGAAACAAGCATCTTCACAGCAGAGTCTCACGCGGCATATGTGGCCGTCAAGCATATTAAGAAATTACAACTACAACGCGCGGTAATATACACAGATTCGCTGACCGTAGTAACGGCTCTGAAAACTCTGCGAAAACATGAAAATCCTGTCCTTGTGTCTTTGTACTCTTTGTTACGCACGCTCTGTGCTCTTAAACGACATGTTGTAGTCTGCTGGGTGCCAGGACCCCGCGATATCGCTGGAAACGTGTTCGCGGATCAGCTAGCCACATCTGCTCAAGACAACGCGGCCGCCAATACATCTGTAGCTCTCCCTACAGTTGATCTGAAACCATTTCTACGACACGAGCTCAGGACGTGCTGGCAGCGCCTGTAGGATAAGCAGACAGGAAACAAACTGCACGTTGTCAAACCATGAATTGGAAATAGGCCAACAGTATCCAGATCATGCTACACACAAGTCACACTTACAAGATTACAGATAGGACACACACACTGGACACATTCATACCTTTTGTTTGGCGGCGATGCACCATTGTGTGAGAAATGTGGAGAACCGCTCACGGTGCTCCACATCCTCGTCCGGTGCAGTGATTTAGATTCTCCTAGGAAAAAAAACACTTTTTATTGCCCTACCGACCACAGATACCCTTGCACTCATCAAAGTTCATCGGTAGAGAACCCCTTTTTCTACATAAAATCATTGCTGGCGTTTTTAACAGATGTACGTATTTTCAACGTCATATACCCAGGAGCTTCGTAGCACGATCTCTGAAGAGAGGTCGCTGTCGCAGTGGCTGCATCTCCGTCATTGTCTTACTATCACGACGTTTCGCCATTTAGTATTATTGCACATATTTCACTTCAATGTCATGGTTTTAATGCTTCATGTTTCCCCGCGTTCGCGCGAGGAATCTTAAGGCCCTTTTAAAGCCACCTATCATAATCATCGTTCGCATCACTTGTCGACTGACCTGACGCTCTTTGGCCATCAAATGGCCCTTGCGCCATAAAACACCACACATCTTCCTCATCCCGGTAATGGAGGCCGAGAAACTCTGACCTTGCTTCGAAAAATTGGGACTGAATCCGGGTACTCTTTCATAAGGGCGTCTTTTCATTGGTCAGCTGGCTTCGCTAATGATACGTCCCGCATCATGATTGGCTGAAGTGCCGTCTTACGAAAATTTTTAGCGTAAGAAGATTTTGGAAATACGGGCCCTTTTTACTTTCCACGCTTACCACCGGAAAGCCAGAGACTAAAAGGATTCAGGCTGTTACGAGAAGCTATTCATCGCGTAAATTATTTTTTTTTATTTATTGTGATGTTTGTTTTTTTTGGGGGGGGGGGTAATCTCGACTAATTGGGCGTGGAACGCTGTGGCTTACCCCCCCCCCCCCTTATGATAGAGAATCCCGCACACGCCTATGGTTGTCGTTCATAATCAAGCATGGACTGGGCTAATGAGGCAATGACAACATGCAAACATGCTTCGCTTCGATGCAGCCTCTCTCAATTATCACAGGTGAAAAAATAGAAGAAATACGGTATGCTGTTCTATTTCGACCACTATGACAAGGTAGCTCTACTGCACTGAATGTCAATGTTACCCTGGTCCTGCAGCAAACAAATTGATAGCAACTTCCGAAACGATTTCATTTATACGCATACTTTCATTCATCAGGACGAGAAAAAATGTTTTAGTGTTGACCAACTCAAATGTAAAACAAAAAAAAATATTAGCATAGGAAGAAGAGACCCGAATCCACCAGCTTTATATGCGACAGGCTGCAACTATATAAATAGTCAAGAAAACCATGCAATTTTCCGTGCAGACAACTTCAAAAGACGACCACCGCGGTTAGTTACTAGCCGCAAATTTTATTTACGACCCTCATAAACATCAGGCGTGTGTCACTATTCAAATTCGCTTTCCCGACAATCGAAAAATACCACCCAACTTCCACAAAGTACTCAAACCAGGGGCAGTCGCAGTTCATCCCGTTTCGTCGCATATCTCAATAATAGAACTATCTATTCCTTTCGCTTTCTTTTCTTTCTTTTCTTTCAATAAAACCAGCGTCTGCGCCAAGCCCGTCTTGAAAGTACGACGTTCCTATTACGCGACACTTAAAAGCAAGAAGCCTGAATGGATGACCCCTCACTGGTGATGTTCTTCGCAGGAACCCCCGAAACACGACGCAGCGCAAGAGCCCTCCCAGGTGTATACCGTTGACCCACAAACAACAAACCCGCCGAGATGATAAGGAAACAGGTTTTTTTACCCCGAAAAACAAGGCCGCATGACCGTCCGATGCGAGCAGCGTTCTTATACATAGCAGCTTCCCCTCCCCCTCCGATCTGAGAGTCCCAAGGAATACATCGGAGCACTCCCCCCCTCCAACACTCTCCGATCAGATGTATATAGAAACGTCCGAAGGAAGGAAGGAAGACGGCAGAGTACTCGCGCTATCGAAACGCCCGTGTCTCTTGCTCGGACACGTACGGGTCGTATACTATAATACCTCTCTTGCCTCACAGCGTTGTGACGAGCACGCGCCGCGACTCGCGGGAACACGAGGAGAGCGACTCTCCCGCGCGTCTCTGGGTGCCGAGCACGAAGCCGTTTCCGCGCTGCACTGCTGCGCGGAGCTCTGCCGCGTAGAAGCACGGCTATGGTGGTAGTGGTTAGAAGATGAGAAAAAGCACGGCTATGTATATGTGCGCTAAACGTGTACGCACGAAGGGGGTCGAAGCACCTGCCGGATGCGCGAGAGGACGTCCCGGAGTGGTCGGCCGGCCACCGGGCGTCGCTTTTGCTTGTTCGCGCGTGCAGGAGGAGATGCGTCGTCGATGGGCCGGTGCATCGAGCCGTGACTAAATCTCATCGGCACCGCCGTCTATATCGACCCGAGAGGATAACGACCGACGGCGGTGCAACCAGAAATCTATCTGCACGAGGAAGCGAAGAGAAAAGGAGATGCAGGGAAAGGACAGCGTGATAGATTGAAGAAGAGTGCGCGCGTGGGGCATTATAGAAAAGCTCGTGGCTATTGTGAACGTGTTGGCAGGCTCGGCTGGACATTTCGTGAGGCGCGCGACGAGTAGATCTGAAGCGACAAGGCAGTCGACTATTGTTTGCCCGATTCGCATTGGCTTGAGGCGCATTCGACTCGACGCGACCGGATGCACTACTCCTATCTTTTCGCTTACATCGATCGCTGTCCCTGCGCCTCCCTCTCTCCTTCCTCTCTCTCTATCTCTTTAGCTTTTAATCCTATCCTTTTAGTCCTTCCTTTACCCCCACCCCTCGTGGGCTACTGCTGAGGTGTCCTTCCCCTGAGAGACTGTTACGGGGCCCACTTTTCTCTTTATTTAAAATAACTCCCTCCCTGTCAGCGTCGACTCATTCTCGTCATTACCTTATTTCGTTCATTACAGGCGGGAAGATGTCACATAACTAGCTATCACGTGATGTTACGCAATTTCAGTCACGTGGCTATAGTAGAGCCCTGCATGGACCAATTTTTCCTGCCTGAGCCCGGCCCCGCCGTAAACTTCATGATCCAGCCCGCCCCAGCCCGGCCCGGAGTTTTTAAATATACGGCCCGTACCCGGCCCGGGCCCGAAAGGTTTGGGAGTGGCCCGGTCCGGCCCGTTTAAGCCAGTTATGCCTTGAACATAAACGAGGCACTGTCTACTTTTCGGTTACTGTGATGATACCTGTTTCACACAGAGAGAGAGAGAGAGAGATTGACTTTATTTAAACATATCCTGCCTCAGACAAGATATATTCCCGTGAGTGCTTTGAAACTTGTTTCAGTGTCACGACTTTCACTGTTATAGTACTCTGTACACTCTCGGCTAATTACGTCCGTAACACTTTTGCGAAATAATTGCAAGGTAATATAAAATAAAATTGTAGTCATAGCTGGCTGTCTCATGTACGCAGTGCTATAGTCACACATTCTTATTTTTGGCATTTCAAATAACGACTACAAAATATACTACTCCCATAAAGTGGAAAAGATGGAAGACCTTTATAGTTTGAGTCTACATAAATTGCATGCGAGCCGGGGCTGTTGAGTAAAAATAACAAGTCTGACAGAAACGTAATTTATTACGCCATGCAATAAAAAAATACCACGGTCTAGTTACTTCTGGGAAAAATACACCAGGCTTCGTAGCGTGACATAAAATAAAGATGTCGTGTCGACTCCTCGGTTGTCTTCAACCTACATTATGTTTTCGCGCTCAAAACAACAAGGGTATCTATCCCACCCTTCTTCCCCCAGTCACCGCCACCGCAGTTCCATAGATCTCGCAAAGAGAGCCACACACATTAGCAAGCGAGCCATCGTTCGCGTTGTTCTTCGAAGATCTCGTCGCCTTCTTGTGACGGCCATCGATCTTGTAAAGTGTTATGTCTTTGTGGGAGAATCTCTCTGGAGCCTTTATTGGCGCTCAGCGCATTACCGTCTGCAACATGGCGTATATTCTAACAGTCCAAGTACAAACATGTCTCTGCTCCACTACACCCTCGATCAGGTCCAATTCAATGTCCTAGATATATCCAGGACACAGTGAATGATTCGCCTAGTCCCCTGTATATAGCCAGAATTAAACCAGGACCACATTAGGAATACCCTTCTTTGTCTCTTCAGTCCATGTCGCGTGCCATTTTCTAGTCTTAAAGCGAGATCAGACTCAGTGTGTCCAAAACAACTGTCAATTAAAGCACCGAAATGAACCATGCCGGCGGCTTCTTTAGCGCTCCCCATCGAACTCGGCGTATCAAGTGTCCGGAGCTCGATCCCCCGCAAGGACCGGAAGTAGGAGAGTCGGTGGCCTGTATAGTCACCGATGGCCGAAGGCCTCGGTGCAAACAGCGGGGCCAAGTGTAGCTGTGGTTGCAGACTTTCAGCTCGCGGAAGCGACAATGTGAGAGAAGATGTATGGCAAGAACAGGTGAAAGGTAAACAAGAAGCTGCATGTCAGCAATAGATGCTTCGACGAACCAAGAGCAGGTATTCTTGTAATTCCTAACACAGGTGTGGTTCGCAGTGCATATGGCCCCGTTAGGTCCCTAATGAAGCAACTATTCAGCTTGCGAAACTACGCGACGAAAGCAGGTGGGTCAACTGCAGACACCAAGGAAAGATAAGCTTAGCACGTGCAACATGTATACAGCATTTTTTTTTACAAGAGTAAGGGCTCATATGTCCAGGTTTTGATGTGTGTTACTTATCCGTTAATGTCCGAAAACGGCAGAAATCGTGGAAGTAAGTCTGAAGGGAGGAAATATTTCTGAACTCGGGAGGAACGCTGGCGCAATCGGGCATTTATGCGGTAAAGGTGCCGATACATCCGTGCCCATACACCCCCCTCCCCCTGTTTCAAAAATTGCGCAAGCAAATCATCATCATAATCATGACCTTCTCATGGTGCTCTTCCATCGCGGTAGTTCTTTCACGTCTTTGAGCGCCATGAAAACACTCGCGCTTCGACAAATGAAACGCTTATAAATAAATGTTGAAATACGAAAAGCGCCAAGGTGGTCAAAAAAATAAGCAAAAGTTTGTTCTATACGACTGGCTTTCCAGATAAATGTTAAACATTTTTACCTAATTGCCAATTACTAATTATTTGCCACTGCCCTGCTAACACCAACAATGGGCAACCTTTGCATCGCTTGGCACGCCTGTGATGAGAGTCACTCCGCATCCTTAAAGTGCACCAACAGCTCCGCAGATATTGATGACTCACGAGTCGCGTTGACGAATCTACGAAACACGCAGGCGCTAAAAGACATCGTGGGCACGCTAGCGCATCTGCATACCCCAAAATTTCCTCTCGATACAAGCGCGCACACCTTATACTATACCAGCGCCTCCTCTATGAGACGCTGACACTCGTAACGTTAGCAGTTTACCGTTGCTGTTGCAGCAGTAACACCTGGCAAACCTTTATCCAAGAGCGCCTTTCACTCAATATAATGATGGAAAGTTATCTTACATACGAGTTTCTTGACATTACGTCTACCATACCGACAGAGCAAAATTCTAGACGTCTTGTACTATTCGATTTCAGTGAGTAGAAATGCACTCCAGGTGGTCTAAGTTAGCCAAAGCCCTCAGCTGCAGCATCTTAAGTAACCTGAGTCGCTTCGGGATGTTGAACACCACAAAACAACAAAACCGAACAGCGTTAACACGTCGTTATGCCGATATACAGGGTGTTTCAAAAAATAAGTGCAATATTATTCGAAAATTACAGAAAGGAGGCATCTGCGTCCTACCTGCGGCGTTCCCTTTACTTTGGCAGAAGGCATCTTGAGATGTGTAGAAACAATATTTACTGCAAAAATTATACAAATTCAAACAAATAATTATTTAATCAGTGGAAATAGCCGGTCAAGTCCAATGGGGGAATTAAAGCTCTTTTTACGAGTAATATGTAACCACTTTGAAATTTTGGAGAGGCGGCCACTGGTAATCTCCGCGGAGAGATAAAATGTGACTAAATTAGTTGGCGAAACCAAAATTGACGCACCAAACAGCGCATTCACTTTGAAAACAGCCTCAATTAAATTTATTTGTTTTAACTTGTGTAAAAAAGCTAAGTGTTCTAATTTTTTTTATTATGCCATAAATAATGTCGGTACGCATCTGAAGATACGTTATGCAAAAGTAGAGGGAACGCTGCAGGTTGCATGCACATGCATCCTTTCGGTAAGTTTTAAATAGTATTTAAAAATTACCGAAACACTTCTTGAAACACCCTGTTATGAGACCCGTGTCTAATAGGGGCCTGACTCAGGCCCGGGCCCTGCAGTGCTCTAGGCTGTAAACCTATTCCATGTTTGTAGCCCCGCCGTAGTATCTAAGGCAGTCAGCGGCTGACCTGCAGGTCGCGGGATCGAATCCCGGCTGTGGCGGCTGCATTTTCGATGGAGGCGAAAATGGCGTATATGCCCATGTGCTCAGATATGGGTGCACGTTAAAGAACCCTAGGTGGTCGAAATTTCTGGAGTCCTCCACTACGGCGTCTCTCATAATCATATGGTGGTTTTGGGACGTTAAACCCCACATATAACTTCCGTGTTTGAGAGCAACGGTATAGGCGCCGTCGACATAGAGAGGCGTGTGTAGCGGCGTCACAACGCGCGGACTCCGCCAAGACCAAAGCTCACTACCGCCTTTTATTACCACGTGACAACTGGCACAGCACCTACTAAGCTGCCTCCCAGCACAGCGCAGTTTTGCGGCTGTTCTGTAATGTACCAGAGAATATCTAGGTTATGCAAAAAAAAGTTATCGTACTTTTTTTTTCAATATTAACAGCGCATCGAATGGAAATTCGTTTCTACAGTATACTAACAGCAATCGAAATCGAAATTTAGGTGCAATCGAAATTTAACTTGTAATATGCAAAGTTTCCTTCACTACAGAGTCCATGCTCTTTAAGAACCTTAGTGGCGTCATTAAAACGAGCCCTCTGAACACTGAACATGCCTCGCTGGAGATACGCTTTCGAATAAATCGCATATATGAGCTGCGTGCGACACGGCTCGTTCCAGTCGCCATATACTGCGAAGTTCGTGCCTAAGCTCCAGCATCGTGGACTGTCGTTTGCCTAATTACTTCCGCGAGCAGGCAGCGGCGCGATGCTATCCTTAGCTAACTCATTGCTGTATATAGAACACACGAACATTATACGAGCCCCGTACTATACGGTAATTCCTTGAGCTAATCTCTTCAACGAGACGACGCGCAGTAAATTGAACTCCGTTCTGCCATCGCACTGCTGTTCTCGCAAACGCCGATTCTCACAACTGACGGCCTTGGAGGACAGATTTGTGTCGCGATTGTTCGAGGACACATTCGAGATTCAAGTCTTTCATCGGGCGTCCGCTCGCTGCACAGGTTTGTGTAAGCGGGCGCGCGGTGCGGGGTAACGTAAATAACCGACGGTCAGTTACTTGACCGAGCTGAATCACTAGTTATTATTATCAGGGATAACAACGTGTTCACTATCAACGATAGTGAAAAACAAAGATGTTAGCACCAAAATTAAGATACGACTGCGTTAACTACCTGCATTTCCCTGCAACGCGCAGGTACGAGCGTGTGCCTTGAGGAAGTATATATTAAATGGCGAAATGGCTCTGAATAAGGATACCTTTTCTTCGCAGGACTTTGTATCCGCCTTCGCATAATGGCGCGAAACAAGTTCTCTTTTTTCTTTTTAGCCACATGGTACGTTGGAGCGGCTAGACAGATTCGCAGTTGCACGCGGGCACAGTACGAGCCTTTCGAGACGCAGCTCAGAAATAAATTGGAGCAGACACCGAAGTTCCAGCGCCGAATTCTAACAGGACCCTCCCCCCTCCAAATAGTGATGGCGGCTTTCCCACTCCCCTTCCACGTACGATCTAAATTAGACATATTGGTCTGCAAAGCAATTGACACGCTGATTTTTAAGGAATTTTTCGCAGCTGCTTTCTGCGTGCGTAGAAAAGCACACTAAAAAGGGTACGTTTCCCAAATTAACAATTGGTACAGACAGCTCCAAGTAAAAGAAAAAAAAACGCACCGTTCTGAGAGTCCGGTACATTGGCATATGAACCAATCATCAAGACGCAGGAAAGGTTAACTCCGAACATTCTTTCGAACGCAATGGACATAAGGCTTTCCTCTCTCCCTCTCCCTCTCATATTCGGCCAAGGAAACCGCCGGTTGAATAAAGTGCAACGCTTTATTTAGCACGCTTGATAGATTAGCTTTTTTTTTTTTGGTCGATTTTCTTTCCACATTGCTTTAGCAGTGGTGTGACCATAGTGACCACAAGTGAACAGTGGTGAAGAAAACTACTAGCCTAAAAATATCGCGGGTCCGGATTTAAGGAGTCGGCATAGGCTGGCTAACCACGTCGGAGAAGCAACAAAATGCAACGACGTCACATGAAGTCACCCGCTATGTGTGAAATAAAGAGGTACTCTTTCTCGCTGCTTCAGATCAATAGTTATTTATTTCTATCTCTCACCAAAAAATCAACCACGTTTGTTTTTGTACTCGACGGAATAGAAACAAAGCGAGACGCTACAGACGCCGACCGATTGAGCAAGCCATCATCTCGACAGAGCAGAAACATGAGTTGCATACGTAGCGCGACTGAACGAATCGTCATGATTGAAGATAAGACCATCGACTCAGTTGTAACCATCCACATCTCCGATGTACTGGTTTTCCGAGAAAACGGCATCCTGTGTCTGCATAATGTAACAGTTAAAGAGACACACATTTTACGCATCATGAGGTACAGTCACGACAGAAAAAAAGATTAGCACAGGGGATCACTAACAAAGAACGATCAAATCGGGAAATACCATTGGAAGTCCTGGCTTCAAGACGAGATAATTTTCCCCGCTCACTCCAATTTCAACTGGTACATCGTATCGGCATGCGGATATCTCTGGGGCAGAGAACGCGCCCAGTGTCGTAATTTTCCCGCTAGTGCTAATCTTTTCTCTTTTTTTTTCGCCATTGTATACTTTTAGAAAGCGTGCGGTATACTTCGAAAGAGTGCACGAGGTTGACTAATTGATTGATATGCTGTGTTTAACATCCCGAAACCACCATATGATTATGAGAGACGCCGTAGTGGAAGGCTCCGGAAATTTCGACCACCTGTGGTTATTCAACGTGCACTCAAATCTGAGCACACGGGCCTACAGCATTTCCGCCTCCATCGGAAATGCAGCCGCGACAGCAGGGATTCGAACCCGCGTCCTACGGGCCAGCAGCCGAGTACCTTAGCCACTAGACCACCGCGGCGGGGCCACGAGGTTGACTATGCAAACCCTCACTCGAAGACGAGAGTAGACGACACGAGTCGCACTCGTATATATATAGTCAGATTTGGCACACGAAAGATGAAGCTGTGGATATCCCAGACAAGCAACAAAAGGCAAGGGGGTCAACTGTAGGCCCACGATCGCTATGCTGGCCTGCACAAGAGGAAAGGGGACAAACGCGAGGGAAAGATAGACGAGACAGAAATGAGCACTCACCCGAAGCACGCAAGAGTGCCCAGCAAGGCCATTTCGCGGGTCGATGCGTACACTCGGCTTACGCTTTCGTGCCTTGCCGTGCACACGAGTAAAGCGGAGATTTATTACAGCGAATATTTTCCAACGCAGTTACTCCCTTGCAATGTTACACTCGGATTTTTTTTCATTTTTTTGTTAGATCGTTGACACATCAGTTTGAAAGGAGGTTTCACCCATATACCTATATTCTTTATATAGCCGATCGCGCTCCGACTCCTGACCTGTAGGTCGAGAGTTCAATGCCGATCAAAACGGTCGCTCTTCGATGGAGGCGCAATATTATGGAGAACCGTCTACTGTGCGATGTCAGTGCATGATAAAAAAACTACAGTATATTCGCGGAGCAAATAATGATGAGTGTGGCGAAGCTTCGGAGGGTTTTATCGGTAAACGGTATCAGATGGTTTTATCTGTCCGTCTGTCTGTATGTATGTCCGTCCATCCGTCCACCTATCAGTCTTTTCATCGGTCCGTGCGTTTTTCTGTCTGTCCATCCGTCTGTCTGCTGTATCATAGCCTCCTAGATTTCTCTTGCCTGCCGGATGAGCGCGAAACGCCCGTCATCTATGGCGGCGCTACCTACGTAAAGGTAAGGGTCTTTGTACTTAGCCTTTGAGATCGGCAATTTTGGCGTTTGGTAATTTCAGAGGCTATGTCTTGTATTTCAGGGGTCGCCTGCTGAATGAGCGCAAAACGCTTGTCATATATAACAGCGGCACTTACGTAGGCTTAATTATAATTACGTTTGCGCCTTTTAAAAACTTCTAACGTTATTTTTGTTGCATATAAGCTCCAAAAAACGTAAAAACTTATTTGAAGACACCCCTAATTAAGTGGCGCCACCACCATAGTTCTGACCAAGTGACCGCCGATAATCCGGCAGGCAAGGGAAATCTAGAAGGCTATGGATGCACATCCGTCTGTCTGTGTGTCTGTCTGTCCGCACCTGCTGAGTGAGTCACAGACAGGCATGTACAGAACCACAGCTTAAGCATCGCCCCTAAAAACACTAAATGATGGAAATTTCTGAAGCCCTTCATTAAGAGGAGCAGCATAATCATATCATGGTTTTGACAAGTGAAAACTTAATTATATTATCCCTTAGCGCGCAGCTATACCGTGAATGGGGCCGGCAGTTCGACCGTTTTTGTGAATTAGAAGGGCAAGAGTTATGAATACACTTACGTGGACAAGATTAGCGAGAACGCATATGTAATTTTTCCCTCCCTCCTGGAATGCTGGTGTCGAGACAATGACAATACTTTCGGTTAACGGCATCGTGTGCCTTTGAGCCTTAATCTCCCCCAGAAGCTCTGCCTTGTTAAGATTTCCAAGGTGAGCTACTTATAAAGTAAACATTCCAAAACGCGAAGTTGACCCCGCTACGCACCTTTCCGCCATTTCACGTTAGGCTACGTAGCTGAAAGACTGATACAAAGCACAAGTTGAAATCTACGTGATGCTGTGAAACCTCGCTCCCGCTAATGGAAAACACTTCGCACGCCTATAATACCTCCTCGTGGCTGATTCGTATGCCGAGATTTTCTTATAGCTAGACACTATATTGTACGAGGGACATAAATGCCATGTCACAATAAGAATATCGCGACTTGCATGCCACGTACGCCGCCTGCCGCACGCAACATCTGATGACATTTGCCGCAATTTTCCCTACCGCAGTGATCCGCAGTGCCCGACCAGGAGCCTTCATCAAAAGTCCACAAATGACGACGCAACACCCGTGTGCGCTGCGTTCAGCGAAATGCCGGTAATTCGAGAGCACCTCGCGCTCTCCCCCAGATGCCGGAGTCACTATAGACTCTGCGCACGGGTTACCCAACACCACTGCGACACCACCAAAACATCCACACACGCACATGGTCCTGCAGAGACGCATCCCGTGCCAGATGGCCTGTAAGGAGTTTCGCCGGATCACATTTCTCGTGCCAGGCACGTAGCATCCCGTGTATACAGGTGGGCTCACTTCGACGTATCATTGCCCCTCGGTGCATTTTCATCTGTACGCACCAAACGCATTTCGAGAGCAACTGCGCGAATATTCAAATTTTCGAATAACGAATCCGATCGAATTGTACTCGACTCGTACCAATTGCCCATATTCGTATTAACAAATATCTTTCGAATAGCTTTCGAATAATTCGCTCCGGCGAGAGTACTCAAAATCCGCAACATGTCCGAAGAGCGAAGAATATTTTTCTCCTTTTTTTATTTGGTGATTAGACGAATTACATATAGTTTAAGCTTTCGCGGGTCTGTCGAAGCTTTGCTCATCACTGGATGAATGAAGTTTCGCCTAAGCAAAAACTACAGTGTTGCCAAAGCGAATGAGTCCTCAATGCGCTATCATGAGATTCATTGTGTTCATTCATGAAAGATTAATCAGATTCCGGCATTGGTAATATTGAACAGCGGCTGGTGACAAATTACCACCTCCAATACTCAGTAACTGGGGTATTCATCCTATAATTAAAAAAATACTACGGTGGCTCTTGTCGCTATTGTGTACGATATTACCTCAGTAAACACAATTTGGTACATTTTGTCTGTTAATTGTAGTGGTCATGTTGCTTTGTTAAAGCTTGTGAAAATTTGTTTAAAATAAAAAGGTTGTGGAATTCTAGCCCTGACTTAAAAACGATTGACTTGTTCTTCAAAAACTATTCGAATGTCATTCGATTCGTATTCGATTTTAAATTTCACTATTCGGACAATGTCAAGACACTGCAAGTTCTGGCTGCTATGCGATTTGTAGAACGTTACCTCATCTTGAAAAGTTACCCATGCCTTTGAGCTCACTGTACAAGATAACAGCCTTGAGGATCAAAGCAAATTTTAAGGCAAAAATTTACATCACAGCCTTTACACACATCTGTGCAGTGCAAACGACGAAAACTATGTGGAGCTCACGGCGTATAAGACAGCCAGCCTTGAAAATGAGGGTAATATCAGGCGCCAATCACATGGGAGAAATAAAGAAACGAAGCGAAGTGGTGGAAGAACGCAAGCTGACACCCTTCCGGAGCCTGTACTGTGAACCTGCGTGCGCTATTTTCGTTGACACTGTAAAGGCCACTCGACGCTGCTAGGTTTCATAAAAACGCTACTGCAGCGTCCTCGACCGCAATGTCCATACCTTGCTCCATATGGAGGCGTGGCAATGTCGAAGTCATGCTTTGAAAGTAAAAGACTGCCAAAACCAACGCAACATGAGCCCTTTTACTGTTCATAATTAAACAGCATGCCATACTACAAGCACAGAGCCTGCAAACCGGTAAAAACGATGTTCCGACTCAAACAACATGGCGCCTCTCACGAGCGGCGACACCAGCGCTGCAATTCTGAAGGCCGCCACCACGGGCCCCTCGCGGTAGCAGAGAGAAAGGTAACGGGAGAGGGGGAGAAGCGCGGCGCGGCCGCAACGGTGGCGGGCCCCTCAAGAGCACCAATCGAACCGAGTGCCCCGTGTGGGGCTGTGATGAGGCCCCCCAACCCCCCGCCAATCCAACGGCCGCCTGTGGCCGTTGTCTCGAAGTCGCGTAGGTACCACGAATGCAACAAACTCATTGAACCAGTCCAGTGACTGTCGGAAGCGTCGGGGATTACGACGACGGTCACCGCGCTGCGCTCAGGTGAGTTGCTTCCGCCACATCCTGCGCCCGCCATGAGCCCACGCTTTCGACGTGCGTACAACGGTCGCCTTTGAAATGCCGCCGACGCCGCCTCTTGTTGAGGGGCGAGAGTGCTGCAGCCGCCGCTCATTCTGAAGTCTGCGCTACGCTCGGCGCATACGGCCGCTTGCCGTCAATAAGGTATATCGTCCAGAGCTTTACGTGCCAGAATCGACATATTATGATGCACGCCGTGGAGGAGAGCTCCGGAAATTTCGACCATCTGGCATTCTTTAACATTCACTGCCATCCCACAGTACACGGTCCTCTAGCATTGCGCCTCTAACATTCATGCCAGCAGCCCTCAGTGTCCTCTTTGCTGTCCGTAATAAATTCAATGTTGTGTCACCGCAATTTCAAAGAGGCTCGCGCTGAGCTTCATGCCCACTTTCAAGCTGTTGCAGTAGTTGTAGAGCCAGTATCACGCCGACTTGAATTAAAACTGCGCCATTTAATCTACCTTCAAGCGGAATTCACACCTGTGCAGTCTTTTGTTGTTGTTGTTGTTGTAGCGCGGTTTCGCTTTGCTCTACGCACCGTTTCAAATAGGTCCTATTAGCGTCTTAAAAGATGCGAAAAGCTCCCGGACATTTACACAGCATTACGTCCACGGTTGATAGCTATCAAACTTTTTCGCCGCGAAACACAATGACACATATACGCGTGAGTGCGGCGAGTACAGCTGGAGCGTAACGGATATCTCCCATCTCGCGTCCGATGCCGCGATATAGTAGTATGTTCCCATCCGGGACTACGCCGTGCGTACTCTAGCGCAGAGCGCCGTTGTATTCCGTACAAAGCCGCGTGATCCTCCAGTATCGTCGGTTGGCATACCTGTACGGTTCGCCGAGCACAGCGTACTCCTTTTTGCAGACGCACCACGACTCGCATCACGCGCCTCTCTCGAGCTTACAGCTGGGCCGTTCTATTTCCGCTCGGACCGACCCGATGTTAGGAACGACTGGGCTGGTGGGTCTATAAAGCGGACAGAGACTGTGCGCACCACTAGCGAAGGTAAACAAACCATCCCACGCGAACTCCCGGGAAGTCTGCAAATAGAAATACATGTAAACACAAGTCCACCCGGTGGGAGCGCAACGTTTGTTCCGAGAAAGTTCCGCGAAAGAAAGCCACGGGTGGAAGCTCCGGTCAGCGCGTTTAGCAACGCCTCGGCGTCCGAAGCGTGCTGCTTCCTCCCGTCACGCCGGCCGATCAAGGGATCGAGTGCGGCGGCAAGCTCCGTTCTGCCCTCTGGCGTGACGGCCAACACATTCCGCGGGAGCCGTTGACCCGTCGACCGAGGGCCTGCCTCGGCTGCACGGGCAGCGGCGGCGGCTGGCTGACCGACCGCTGTTGTACGGTTGTGCCGCCCGTGCAGGATTCCGGCCTGGGCCATGGCCGGGACGTCCCGGGCCCAGGCGGCGTGATGTCGAGCTCGGCGAGCCTCGAGGCGTCCGCCACGCCGCCAACCCTGAAGATGTCCAGCCGGCAATTGCTCAACGTCAGCTCTCTCAGCAAGCACTCGGCGGCCGCGGGCGGAGGCACGCCGCTGCTCGTGGCCGACGCGCGCAGGCGCCTCCAACTGGCCTCCGCGTCCCGACTCGCCGTCCACCAGCTACTGGGCTCGCTGGCGCTGCTGTGCCTCCTGTCGCTGCTCATGGCTTTCCTCGCTCTCTTCTTCTTGCAACGCGTGGCCAGCGCGGGCCCGCAGAACTCGGACAGCCCGGAGGAACACCTGGCGCTCTACCAGGTGGCCGTTGCCATGAGCACACTCACCATATCGCTCAACCTGTGCTGCCTGTTCGTCTGCTGCATCCAGTTCCTGCTCGGCGTCAAGCTGCTCCGGACGCCGAACGGACTTGACAGGTTGGGGCCGTAACTGATGTATACGACGGTTGTCGAGTATCGTCGCGCATGCAAATAGATTCGCACACTGCAATACAAAATGCCACTTTCGTTTGAGACACCAACCAGGCACACCTCCAACCAAGAAACGTATTGCGAGCATCGTTTCCCTGAAGAGTCTTACTTCATGCACTTCTGCAATTTTTACACAGAAATGATACACTTCACACAAAACGGCTACAGCTTGGAACACTGTAGCATGCAACCAAAGTGTGTTCATTCAGTTAGCTTAATAAACATTCTTAGCAGAACAAAAGAGAGTCCTTTTAAACAACCAGAATGGTCTGTGCAAGAATTTCGATTTCCTGCACTCAACTATAGATGGCAATATAGATCAGTTGAGTTACTCTAAATACTACCTTCAGCTACCTAAAGGTAGCACATACGGTAACTCTAGTTTGCCTTTTCAAGAGAAAGTTCCACACAACACACGTCTGAAACAACTACTCAATACTTCATAATGGCAGACATGAGGAAGTGCAACTAAAGTACCACTTGTGCTCCCTAGTACAGAAAAGCCTGCAACACTGCACAGAATTCGAACCATGGGCATAAAAGACTACGCACAGTGTTATGATGACTTTGAAGGGCAATGGCAGCAACTACCGTTTCATTCAATGTACACAATCAGCTACCAAAGAAACTAACTCTCCTCACTCACATGAAATACTCTGCAGCATGACTTCATTTCATTGATCATATATAAACTGCAATTTTATTCTTACTTCTTGCTACAGGACAAACATGTTCATCAAGAGGAGCTCCCACACCCGTGTGCTGGCAATTGCCGGCTTTTTCTTGTCAATACCAGTCTTCTTCACAGGTATGTCTGCCATTTCATTATTTTCACATGTACATAATAAAATGAGCATTCAGCGAAGCAAGCCCATGCAAACCACTTTGTCATTTCCTGTTTGATAGGTTTTTCCTGCACCTCTCTATTGGTCCCCCCGTTTTATAAATCTACATAGCTGCCGTGCATACACTTATCCATAGAATGCATCCACTCTTTGTTCCCTGGCCACAATCCTAAGCACCTTGACTAGAATCTATAACCAAAAAAAATTGTTGCTTCCCAGGAGTAATCCTCTTCACGTTCATCCACTTCCACGAGCTGCCAGCAATTGTGACCAGTGTCGTGATTGGACTGGGCATCGTCTTCTGTGGTGTGGCATCCGTCCACAACGTCTACCTCTGGCAGTGGGAAAAGACTTGCGCCACTCGTGAACTGGTTGAGAGCCGTGCGCTCGGTGTGCAGCCGGACCTGACCCACACCCTCGAGCTCTCGACACTGGTGTGACTGTGTGTGTGTGACGGTGATGCACGCTACGAGTGACTACCACGCCAGACAGAGGCCGTTCAGGAATGAGGAACAATTACAACCGGTGCTCCTGCTCACAGTGACCATGTGATGTGTGTCATAAGAGTTTTGCTAGCAAACGGTAAGAGAAGCTAGTCAGCATGGGCCTCTCATACGAGTGAAAAGCTCATTTTACACCTTAATACAGCAACTGCTGCTCTGCTGGGCCTTATCATGGTGCATGGCTGGAAGCTGCCAGCAATATTTTAGCTATAAAAGTTTAGTTCACAACTTTTTAAGTTATCATACTTGCACGTTGTAATTTTGCAGTATAATAACACATTTGTCATCGTTTTTGTTTCTTTTTTCATATCCAGCTTCTCTACTATTCCTGAAGTACTTCGAGCAGAGCCACTAGTAAAGTTTAAATTGATATCTACTTTTCTGTTTTCGCACAAGGCTGCGAAAACTATGGCGTGGCAGAGAGGAATTTCTGTATCAGGCGCCCAAAGCACTAGAACTAGCTACATGCCCTTGTATTTTTTTCTTTCCCTTTAGCGCGGACTTAAACTTTAAGCTCATAAACGGAATTCCACAAGTGCACCATGTGCCATAGCAACTCCTGGAGATAGTAAATTTCACGAAACATAGTTTTTTTTGTGAGAGGCACATCGCGGCTTGCTTTTCTTACTTTTCTAGCAACCTGTTGGGCCAGCACATCTCTCAGCCACAGAAAAGCTCGCAGTGATAACGTAGTTGGAACAGGGTGAAAAAGAACTGCTCTGAGAGCTGTAAAGTACTTAAGCCAACAGGAAGAAAACTCGCGGTGTAAAGGCTTGTCGTAGCAGCTAAATTAGGAAATGGGCAACACAACTAGCCATGTGTAATTAAAACAGGGTTGATCGTGCCTCCACTAATGCTCAAGTAAAACAGCAATATGTGTCAGTGCATCAGTGGCAGCACTCCATGTACTTTTTGTGCACGTCAAAGAACTCTAGATGGTCGACAAATGTTTTTACTGAGCTGTCCCTCACGGCACTGAATGCTACGAGTCGGAGAACAGAGAATGCAATCAATCCGTTGTTGTTATTCTGTCAAAACAGGGTGAATGAAACGCCCCACCTGGGGAAAAATCTTATACAGAATCAAAACATCGATTGCGGGACGCGACACAAGTTTTGCATGTTACACAAATGTGCAGAATCTCTAAGGGACCAGAAGAATATATATGTGCAACTATTTTGCTTACTTTAAAACATTGTTAACCTCAAAGAAGCAAAAGCAGCAATACGAAATAAATGTCAACATCGCCAAGTCTACGCCACACGTCCATTGCGAAATTCTAAAACATGTGTGTCTTTAGGAGTTTCGTGAACTTGTTACGAGTGATACAGCGCAGCTTTTACTGGGAACCAGTTGGTGCAGTTTTGCACACCTCGACCAATTTAGCAACATGCTTATAAACTACAAAGGTGAATCTTGATTTTAGAATCAGTCAATGCTTTCACTATGTGCCATTTCGATGAAGCAAGTTTCATTACGTAGCTCACTACAGAAGGCAGAAGCCCCTATAAATGTTCTAAATGTCTGCTGCTACACCCAGTATAGACCAGTAGAGCTGCAATACGCAACCCCCCCCCCCCCCTATCCGAATGCAGTTTTCCGTGGGTTCTTTTTTCTTTAGAAAACTATGCAAACTTTACATTACTGGATGCCACAATTTCCAGATCATTATGAATGAAATGAAAACAATGCATTTCAACCAGAAATTAAGCAATGTTCAATTGTAGAATGTCATTTTTATGTTCAATTATAGGTCATTTAAGTTTAATATTTAAGTATTCAGATTTTGCTAATTCACATGCAAAATGTAAAATCATGCATTGTGCATATTGAATTATGCATATGGGCATTTCTTCCTGCATTGAAAAATATTTATAATGCAGAGCTCGATATGGACATATATTGCCTACTGAAAATGCCATGTGCACTGAAAATAGAATGGGGCCTTGTTAGCATGCTGCGTGAATGAAAATATACATGATACATTGCATAATACTCATAACGTAGACTTTATTTGGAAAGTCTTGTAGAATGAACGTGCGTCTGTGGGGCATTGACCCAAAGTGCACCTTTTCACAGCACTTAATAAAGCAATGCAGATTACATGTACAAATGAAAAGTAAACCACTTCTGCACATACCCCTACAAGTTGCATGCGCGTGTAGATATGTTGCAGGAGCATGCTCGTCAGCTTGCCCTGTTTCATGTGTCATGGCTTCCTAATCATTAGTAATTACTGTGCTGAATGGGCTCACTGTATTGTTAACAGCTTGATCAAACGTGCCACGCTTGGGACTATATCACATTGCCTTGTGGTTATCGTACACCTGTTGTAAATGATATAACCATAGCGTGCCTTTAAGGCCTCTCCTCCGTTGCCATGTCGTGTGTGTTGTGTTATAGCTAGCGCCATTGTTAAACAACTGTAGTCAAGCAACACTCATGTATTGTACAGAAGCAAAGTTCGCTTGCAAAGTATTTTTATTTTGATGTATGAACACAGTTCAGTGCAGTGAAAAAAAAAAAGAAAATGAAATGACTTTTGTTACAATATAAACATGCATGGAAGATAGAGCTGCACATGTACACGTATTACCATTTTTTTTTTTGGTACTATACACATTTGTTGCCAAGTACAAAAGTTTGCACTGCCTATAGTGATCATGGTCATGGGACCAAATAAATGCCTTGTACATAGAGTATGAATACAATATTTCATGCACATTTCTGTTGCCCCGATGTTGCCACAATTTTTTCATTCTTAACTGCCTCATACAGAAGGATAGCGCATAACAAGAGGTCTGACACAGGAAAAAAAAAATTTTTTTCCCGCACAGGTTTATGGACTTAGGCACTCAGTAGACTAATTCCAAATAACAGTCTGTATGTCACAAGATTACCAATATGTCAGTGAATGGCCTCACTCTCTCTCTCTTTTTTTTCTTTTTAGAGAAAAGGACTCAGGGTTGCCGCTGACTTTCGAGTGAAATTCGCCAAATGACAAGTGAAATGTCACCAGAAGTCGCCATTTTCCTTCAAATTTCGTCAAAAAAGTAGCCAATCTACATATGTGTAGTGTGCCTAGCATTGAAAATTGCCAATTATGTATATATTGCCAATTATGTATAGCTCGTAGAGTACAGTGCCATCCATAATTACACTGAGATTTTTCAATGGCAGTCGCTTCACCATGGAAGCACAGAGAATGGGCATGCATGCACCAGCAGCGTCCCTGAGTGCTAGCATCCCATAACAAAAGTTTGTGATAGTTTCAACTGTAGTACAGGATGAGGCGGTCACTAGAACAAAAGAAGAGTGGTGTGCGTAGCCTTCCTGCAGATTTAGACATTTTCATTTCAGTAGATTCGTGTGTTTATTAATCGAACAACTTAGTTACAGAACAATGTAAATAAATTCAGAAGTACAGCGTAATTATCGCAATGCTACTCATTCACCTCAATGCACTTTCTGAAGGCTGCCCAAAAAAGCCGCTTACTTGACTGGCCTGAAAAATATGTTAATAACAAATTCAAACTCTACATATAAAATTAAGAAGTACTGCAGCAGCGAAGAAGTCGACAAGCTATTCAGGACAGTTGGAGCTGTGGTTGCAACCCGTGGCCTATCAGTCACCTAGCCACTTCAGAAGCGAAACTTTAAAGAAGCTTAAAGCTCTTGAAGCACCTCAAAAAGTTATTCTAACACCGCCACCTCGCGGTACGCGAAACAGTCCGCTGACGTACATTTTGGTGGAATTTCAGTGAGACGCGCTAGTACCTCGAAAATCTAGATATTTCGAAGCAGAACGGACATACTGAAGGGCACAAAAAGTGGGCCTTTTACTGGTGAGTCCTAAACCAAGAAAAACTGAAAAAAAAATTGTCGCTCATTTGTAAGGAAGACACTGAGCACAGAACGCATAACTCAGTCGAGACCTATGCTGAAAATCGCTGAAAATTCACCCTGTCACTTCCCATAATTTTAGGTCTGCACGGGCCTCTCGAATTCACCAATTCGGCGAAAAGTAGCTGGAAAAGTTGTATGTTGCACATATGCACATTTCACAGAAAGGGTTCATGACAGCAACACGGAAATTTGCGCAATCATGAGTAAAAATGTACAAGAAAATGAAAATATTCAAATAAAAACTATGATATTCAATACAATCCTCCAAGTACACAGAACTCAAAGCGATACGTCCAAGCTGTGCACTCATATCAGATTAGGAAACCTAGGTATATTGACGAATCAATGAACATCATGCAATGGCAAAAAGAATGCTTTTTGATGGCAAAAATACATTATCTTATCTACTTCGATCTTAGGATCAGTGGTCCAGTGAACAAATTTTCCGAGGAAGAAAAAGTTCAACATGAAGTCTTTCCATTGCTGCATCCAGAAAACCAGTGGATATTCGGCGTGAGGGCATACCGTGGCGCCACCATGTGGAGGCGCCCCTGTGACGTACGTGCTCGGATGGCTCCACCGCCCTCCCACCCGCAGCCTGCAGTCCCTTTCGCATGTTCTTTTTTTAGTAATATTTTCTCATACATCACTCAACGAAATCAGTAAGATACTGCTGTATCTTCTTCCCTAACTGTACGAAGTGCTAAATAACTGCCCTGGAAAAGTTTTACGTTTCTCATAATGCCCGACTGCTGGCGTCGTCTGCTATGGCCACCTGAGTGAAAACCACTGAGGCGAGCACGCCGCCTCTGTAAGAAGTGGCAACTCATTCCGTGTCGAATTGAGGTATCAAATGGGCATTAACGGTAAAAAACAACTTATCTTTACTTCAAGAAATGTGCGCAACCACGCTACTTCATTCATAGTAGGTTTGCCTCTAAAAAGGGCTCGCGGTTGACATGACAAGCATGCGCAAATTACATTATTGTTTAGCACACATAGCCCTACGAAGCACAGCACAAGCAGACTCCACGCTTTGCGGGAAGCAACACAGTATTATTACAGCCTTATGCAGCCGCAGCCTTTCTGTTATAATTGCGGACAAATGTGAGAATCACACACGTGCATGCCTCATTCAGAGTTCTAAATTTTCTCTGCGGCACGATCAACATTTAATGCATAAAATTTATATGGTGGTCACGCGTAGCACATTCGATTGCCATGAAGCCACACATAGGTGAAAATTATGAATGATTGGTTCAGTTCCAGAGCTTCTATAAGGGGGTAAATCATGATATGCGATCAGCCAGCCGTATCATTTTGCGTCCTTGAATGTACATGCTGCTAGGTCTTGCGTACCGTGATCTAAACGAAAATTTCATATTTCAGTGAAATTGCCAATGTCCAGTTTTTTTTATTTTTTTTGCAGCTTCATTTATGAGCTGTGTTATATTTGATGCAGCTCTTAGAAGGTGAATCAGTTCTCGAAGCTGCATTATTGCACCAAGGCAACACATCAAACGAAAACTCCCTGGCCTGCATGCGTGAGACCACACATGTCACTACGTTTTCGCCTGTAGATCAAAACAACATTGAGAGGAAGTGACAGTGGCTATAGGCCCATTCTACAGACGTTATCTATAAGCAAGGAATTAAACCTGTGAGCTGAAGTCGTAAACGACAGGGACGTTGGCATATTTTTTTTCTCGAATGGGGCACCACTTTGATTGAAGTTGGGCCCCTGCAGGTAGAGGTGGTACACTATTTTTTGGGGCGCATATACCATGGAACTTTTATTTTTAAATGGGGGGGGGGGCATGGGCTAGCTGAGGCAGCCCCTGGATACGCAGAATGAAAATAGCGAAAATAAAAGAAAAATAATTGAACTTCTGGGCTATCTTGCCTCTCTGACAATTCAGACAACGACGCACATCTTTAATGTAATGACAGAAACTTCCTACACATGTACGTCTTGTTTTAAAATATACATAATCGGACTGTTTGCACATTTATTTTTTGTTGTGAACGAGGCTCCTATGCGGAAAGTGAAACGATTGATATGTGGGGTTTAACGTCCCAAAACCACTATATGATTATGAGAGACGCCGTAGTGGAGGGCTCCGGAAATTTAGACCACCTGGGGTTCTTTAACGTGCACCCAAATCTGAGCACACGGGCCTACAACATTTCCGCCTCCATCGGAAATGCAGCTGCCGCAGCCGGGATTCGAACCCGCGCCCTGCGGGTCAGCAGCCGAGTACCTTAGCCACTAGACCACCGCGGCGGGGCAGGGAAAGTGAAACGATCTGCTTTTATGTAAACATTCATGGTCTGTGCTCATTTTAACCCCTTGGGCTCGAAATAACAACCATAACAAAGAAAGAGAGAGGGGACAGTAGCACTGCCAGCGGCCGTGACAGTGGCATCACATATTTAGTGAACTGTGGCACACTGCGGGTAACCTTTACTGCTGACTTTTCGCATGGTGTAGTCTGTGTAAATCCGTGCACCTTAAGCCAGAGCAATACAATGCTGTTCAAAAATAAAAACACCGAGAAGTCGCGGTTAAAAGCAACGCATCTAGCTTTCCTTCGCCAGAGCGAAGCAAGATCACGTGATCCAACCCTGCACGTCACAACGTTCGCGCCTCCAATGGTGGGCCTTGCGCCCAATATCTAAGCACAGATATTCAACCTATATGAGTGGTTGCCTACAAAATTTAATATAACACAATGCTCAATAAACAAGTAATCACAAATCACAAGGTTGTGTCAACTTAAGCGAAAACTTTAATTGTAACAGTATGCTGTTTGAATGCTGTACGTGAAGAACTCTTCACTCTCCTCGCTTTAAATAAACACACCAAAACCTAAGCACGTAAGAAGGCGCTGCACCCACAGAACTTGGAGCGCCCAAATGTCCGCACCGCGAGATATTCGTTAGATGAGTGTGTGAATTGAATTGTACGCGAACTTGGCCACAACAATGGCCATCATATTAAATGAATGAAACTTTTGTAACAGCTCAAGTGTTGTTCAGCTCATACATTCAGATTCCTCCCTCATCTTCTCTTAATTATTCCACTATCATTATTCACGCTTTTTTTTTCTGAATGAATCTGTTCCATTCAGCTAAGCCAGGGGTCACTTAGTCTAACGTTTTTTTTTTTCTTTAACATGCCACAAATGTCAAAGCAGAATGCAATGATACGTGCAAAGCAGCTTCAAAGGAACAGTCATTCTGAAAGCTCCCTTGGGGACTATGTGGCCCAAAAGGCAAGCTAATTAATACAAGAACAATGGGATCACCTTACTTATCCCTGCATAAGTACACTTCTCTGGTGGCATTACCATTACCACTTTATTAATAGGCAGGCTTCTTAGGTGCTCCCAAACTGTGCTACAAACAAGCTGATGTATAGCTGGAGAGCTCCACGTAGCAAACACCTAGCATATTGGAGTCTCTTATGAAAAGAAAACATTGTAAGCGCAAAGGCGTCCTGTGCATCACAAATGCTTGTTATTGTCATTACACTCACACCTCAATATGGAGAACATGGATATAATGAATTATCGGTTATAACAAAATAAATGAAAAACAGACATCATTATAATGAGGCCATAGTGTAAATCAAGAAATTTTTCTAACTTCTCAAGGTCACTAATTACAGTTTAGAAGAACCTTAATGGATACCAGCCCTCAACTTCGGGCCCAGGACATGACTGCAGGGGTATTCTTGAGCAGTCACTTTCAGAGAAAGATCATTTCCAAAATATTATGAGTGTTTCCTGAATCGCACCAGATGCACAAGCATCTGTGACCAACACAAACATACTGAACAAGGCATTACAAAGGAAGTCATAAACAAGAACACGAACAGTGCAGTACCAGATATGTTCGAAAGTTATCACTTAAGAACACCACCCAAAGGTCTAGATGGCCTGTATTATATCAGGTTCACAAGGCCACTTAGCTATATACAATATTCTAATGCTATACTAGCATGTACCATGCATACTTCACAACTTTATGTCTTGTGCCGTGTGCTTCAACAAAAGCAAATTGCTGCCAATAACTTGCCCCCAAACTGTACTGTCTAAAAATTTGTTGTTTTTTCCTTTTTGCAATAGTTTGAAAAATCAAACAGATCCAAGAGAAACTGCAAAGCAGATCTGGCACATGCCACTTGCTATACCAAACAAGAATGCAGCACAAACTCAAATGCCATACAAGCAACTGCCTCTTTGTTGCAGGAAGCGAATCACTAGGCAGCATGCAAACATAGCTATAATGAACACAAAGCATCCTCCCTGTGTACAATACTTGAAAGAAAAGTCAACAAAATTTTTACATATTTCTGGGGCACTTCAGTTACAGGAACAATAGGCGTCACTACTTATGCACAGCTTTCCACGTGCTGGTTCCCTCTAAACTAGAAAGTACAATGCTTATTGAACTACAATTTACTATTGTTAAATCGTAAATTTTTTATAGATCCCAGTCCTTACATAACCCTTTCTGAGACTAGGAAAACCCGTCATTCTCATCCCCTCACACTCTCCCCTTATGTTGCCAGATCTAAACTCTTTAAATATTCTTTTTTTCCCCGCACCATAGAGGAATGGAACCTAATACCTATTGATCATCTGGACTCGACTGAATCAATACAGAATTACTTCTGCACTACTCCCTAATTAATTTTATTCAGAGTTGTTTTTTATTGTTGCCTGACTTGTTTATGATATTTAATTGTGCTTTGTAGATATATTTATGTTGTACCCTGCCCCTCCTGCATGGGCAACATGATCTGCAGTATTTTGTAAATAAATAAAAAAAATGAAAAAAGGATAGTGTACCCTTAAATTGACTGAGGTAGAGGTGCCGAGGCAATAGGCACCTCAACCTCTCCACAGCAAAACAGTTAAAACAGAACAGAACAGACTTGTTTGAAAAAGTACACCCTAAGGAGCAAAAACTTTTAAAAACAGAACCAAGCAAGGAACAGAGAGAAAATATGATGTGCAAATCCTTGCCTTTGTATCCTGTGTTTTCCCGTCTTACTTTTTCTTTTTCACTACTATATGTGACCAATATATATATAAATGTATATATACATACAATTCAATATGCCATACTGGAAACCCTGCCCACAGATGCTGCTTTAAGAAACAGTGCTACCTTGCAATGTCCTTAAAAAAAAAAGTAAAACACAAGCCAACCTGCAATTCAGCAGCAAGGTGAGACGCAACCGCACAGTCTTCTGTGTCAGCTCAGTCGAGACCACGAAGATGGTAGTGAGAAACTTTGGAATGTCTTTTCCACAGTCACAACATCGGACACACAAGCGGTAGAAACACGACGAAATTTTCCCAGAGCTCCTCGCAAGACTTGATGCCAAGAAGTGAGGAAGAAAGCAGGCCTCGGGGAGTCTCAAAGCACTTTTTTGACTGCGAAATTATGAGGAAAAAGGTGCTTTCAGCAGAGAAAAACTTCAGCGAGTGCTGTTCATGCAAAACACCTTGACATGGACACAAGTTCTATTATTGAAAAATCTGAAGCGAAAAATACAATGTGTGAATTCTTAAAAGACACTGACATGTGCACAGACAGGTAGGCTAGCAGGCGTCTGCCTCTTTCGCAGGAGGTAGTAAAGTTGAATCCTGGTGTCATTTTAAACCCACAAGGATAAGCATCAAACTGTTAAATTTTTTAATGAAGCAAAGCCTTAATATTATTATGATGTGTTTACACTCAAGGTACCACCTATCATTGTCTATTTCATAGTGCCCTTTCTGTGGGCCACAAAGAGATGTCTCCTTTGCAGTTCACCTCCAATATTCTGTAGCTCTTTAAGGGGAGACGCGGGTCGAAAAGTCGCGTTTTTTTTCCAAATTTCACCTTTTCTGTTTTTTGTTGCTTTATCATCTTTATACATTATATTTTGACATCTGAAAATATCACAGCGAAATAAGCATCAGAAGTCAGTGAAAAACGCGTCTGAGTGAGCGGCAGTGACGCGCGGCATCACGAAATTTACACAAAACGGGCTGCTGTTCGCGTGCTCGCGGGGCCGCGAAGAGAGCTGTCCGCCATATTGCGGCCGCTGGCTCGTGTAGAGTTGTCCTTACTCTCCACGATCCCGGTTCTTGAAGTCTCGTACGTTCACGAAAAATCTAAAAAAAAGCAACAAAAACAGTCTTTACCCGCCGTTTCAAACCGCGCGCCACTAACGCAGGGCCGCCATTGGCTGACAGCACCCGTGTTTTCTTGCCGTAGTTCGCTTCACTGTTTTCCGGAGTTATTTTTCGCTGTTTTCGTGCGATGGCAAGCCCGAAAAAGGCCGTTGCCGACCATCGGAAATACAGAAGTAAGAACAAGTTCAGAGGGAAGCGGCGGAGGACGTACAAGAAAGCCACCGCCAACGAAAATGTCCGCGACGGGCCAGCGGCCGGTAGGCCTAACATCGACCACGGCAACGTCGACCATGGCAACTGCGACGACGAGATCAACGCTGCAGTGAATTTTGTGAGTGCATCGCAGAAAAAGATCGCGTTATTCGAAAACGACGTCAGGCCGAATGCCGATCGTGCCGAAAGCGTAGTGCTGTGCGAGTTGGGTGCATTGACGGCCGTCGTCGCAGGCGCGGCATGCCCCGTTTGTCACGAGAGTAAACTCGCAGTTCGGGCACCGAATAAAAAGCGGAAAGGCCTTTCGGCGTTTCTGGAGCTACACTGCGAGAATGCGGAGTGCTCGGAGAGCATCCTTTCGTCCGCGTACTCGTCGAAGCGGGTCGCGTCAGATGGCGGCCGCGGTGCAAGCAGAAGCTACGACAGCGGGAGTTCGCGTGACGCCTTTGCCGTGAACCTGAAAGTGGTGCTTGCAGCGCGTGCCGTCGGTATCGGGCATGAGCAACTTTCACGATTTTGTGCAGTAGTTGGATTGCCAAACCCTATGCACCATAAGACCTTCCATGCTATCGGCAAAAAGATTCACAGTGCGGCAGTGAAGGCTGTCTGTGAAAACATGCAAAGGGCACGCAGCGTCACCAAAGAGGTGGCTGGTAACAGTGACGTGCCAGTCATGTTTGACGGCACATGGCAAAAAAGAGGCCACAAAAGCCACAATGGTGTGGGAACTGTAGTGTCCTTGGACACTGGTTTGTGCCTGGACTATGAAGTGCTTTCCAACTTCTGCCTGGCGTGCAGTTTGCATAACGACATGGGAGGCGATGAAGAAACATGGCAGGCGTTTCATCATCCCGTTTGTGAGAAGAATTGCGACTGTTCTTCGCATGCCATGGAGGCCGAAGCTGCAGTGCGCATTTGGCAGAGGACTGTGGACTATGAGACACCCCTGCGGTTCACCATCTTCCTAAGCGATGGAGACAGCAAGGCCTACAACGGGGTCTGTGATGCCAACGTGTACCCTGACACTCCAATTGAAAAAGAGGAGTGCACCAACCACGTGGCGAAACGTCTGGGCACCGGCCTGCGGAAGCTGCCAACGCCACTTCCACGAGGGGAGAAGCTGAAGGAGACCACCATCCAGAAGCTTCAAACTTACTTTCAGGTGGCCATTGTGAACAATCGGGGAAATGTCCACAAGATGTACACTGCCATATGGGCCTCATGTTTGCACTCGTGCTCAACAGACGGTGCTGGAAGTCACAAGTTCTGTCCTGCAGGCCCAGACTCGTGGTGCAAGCACCGACGTGCTGAGGCGCAGGGCCAGCCTGCACCGTGCCACACCCCCCTCCTGACCAAGGCCCAGGGTTTGGCAGTCCTCCCAATCTACAAGCGTCTCACAGATGCGAAGCTGCTTGCCCGGTGCCTCCACGGCAAGACACAGAACGCGGCCGAGTCCCTGAACAGCAAAATATGGCTGCTGTGTCCAAAGACCCGGTTTGCTTCCCGGACTGCTGTGGAAACAGCCACAGCCATTGCAGTCCTGTGGTTCAACCGGGGCCACGCGAGCTTTGAAAAGGTGCTGGAAGAGCTTGGGGTGCTTCCTTCGGAGGCCCTGGTTACCCTCAGCGACCGCCGAGACAGCATGCGCATGCACAAGATGAATGTGCGTCAGACCGCTGAGGCGAGGGCACACCGTCGCAGTGCAGCCAAGAGGGCCCGGGTGGAAGAGTCCTGCCGCACCAGCCGGGAAGGGAAAACCTACGGTGCTGGAGAGTTTTAGACAACTGATATTCCCTCTGAACACGTGTGTATGTGTTCAGCACAAGTTTCGTGCTACTGCGTTTTTCATTTTTGTAAATACAGACTTTCAAACTTTCAAACGCGTTTTTCTCATTTCGCAATTTTGGCCAATTTGCATTTTTTGCGGGAAGTGTTTCGGGCACTTAGAATGGTCATACGACGACGAAATTTGGCACACACATTGAGGAGAGTGCGTAGGGTGCCGATATCTACTTGAATCAGCACAACCTATCAGCTGTAAATATCTATTAATAAATTTAATGGTGGTCGAGTGGAAAAAAAAGGGTACTTTGCTACACAGATGTTTTTTTCATAGTTGCAAAGTTGGAGCACAATTTCTAGCTAGATATCGGCACTCTATGGCTAATAGGGAGCAAAAGGAGCCATTGAACAACTCTCTGCATGAACATTTAGTATGCGCGAAAGTTCCCGGAAAACTTATCAAGTTTCACCATTACTTGAAACACAACTCGCAAACTATTGCACTTATGTAAAAACTGATTACAGATTTGGAATCAGGAGGAAAAACTGCATCAGTGGTCCAATTTCTGAAGCTCTAAGTTGAATAACAAAAAAAAAGTGCTTTCGAGGAGCGTCTCCCCTTAATAATATATCTCCTGTAAACTTTCCTAGCTCTGCATGATGACTCGTTTTCGATGGGAGCTCTGCGCTTCGCTCATCCACTTTCAAAATTGTCGCTCGAGAGATTTTGAGCTTTCCCTTGTTCTTGGACCACGAAATTTTTCGTGAAAGTGAGACATTGGGCCCTCGCAGATTGTGGCGGGCAGCCAGTGCACACGGTGGCTGGTATACGTGTCATACGTCTTGATTTTCTTATCTCGTATCGAGTAAACAAGCGAGGCCTTCCTGGCCCGATGAGCTCGTTAAAGCACGACAACGAAAAACCGCACGGCTCCTCTTTAAGCATCACGCACAGCAACAGATGACGAGCTCTCGACAAACCGCCCTGCAGCATGAAAACTGCAGTAGGCACCCAGCGAGGTACCCGGGCATGGCGGGAGATCGCGACAACAGTGGAAGTGACATCACATGAACACTATGTATAGCACTATGTTATCTGTATCACATGATTGTTTTTTTTATGTTGTTACCTCAGAGCTGACCTGAACACTTTTTTCTGTTGCACATTGTATTGGACCGTCCACTAGCCACTTTAGGCTATCGGTCCAAATAATCCCTGTAATTGCATATATCTATTTATGAAAATAAAGCTTCATTGATTGATTGATTGATTGATTGATAGCACGTTCTAACTGTGATGCATGCAAATTTCTGGAGCTCCATAATAGGCGACACAATGCTGTTGTTGCTAAATTAACATGCAATGTAACACATCTTTACAATGAACTTGCGTTATTAAACCTAAAACCTGTGTTGACACCACCTCACGTGAAAATGTATTCAGCCATCATTTTGCAAGGAGAATAATGATCCCACATGCTCACGTTAAGACCACTGCTAATGCCGTAACTGTAGCTTCAGTTTGATCCAGTTGCCACGTACAAAAAGTTTATAATACAATATTTGTTCCTCAAAGCGAAAAATTTAAGAAGCGTGCGTAAGATTCATTAAGGGCTACCATTTCGGCTTATAAATGCGCCAATTACGGGCTGAAAGCTGCCACTTCTGGTAAGGTAAGACATGTCTGTAACACATTCACTGACCACTAGCCCCAGCAAGGCAGGAACCGCAATGTGCCACTGATAAGGTCATTGTTGGGGCCATGAACGTCCACACAGACCAATTAAGTCTCGATATGTGAACCCACCCTAACTTATCAATTGTCTTAAGTAGCAAATTACTAGTTTAAGAGAATCTAAGGCGATCAATCACTCACAATTTTTAGGCAGAGGCACAACTGCAAGAATTCGGCCATTGAAGTAGGTGTTGTTCAGGTTCAGTGCGGCAGTCTCCGCAGTGTCTCTGTCAGCCACTGTCACATATGCATGGGTACTGCAAGACAAGGTGAATTCATACAGTTTACAACATGGTCAAACAACCACATCACTTTAGTAATATTTCGCATAGGTGAGCTCTACAATAATTGCACATTTGGTATGAATTATTGTCTGCAAATACACAGAACAGAACGCAATGAATAAAGGCATATAGCCCAATGTGCTTCGAGTTGCTACAAGAAACAGACTTGCCCCCCGCTTCTCTGAGCACCCCGCGACGCCAGGTGAGGCTCGTGTTTTCACACTGCCACTGATCTTTCGAAGACTGGTTGGCCAACTACCGTAATTACTCGAATCTAACGCGCACCTTTTTTCCGGTTAAGCGAGTTCATAAATCGCATGCACGTTAGAATCGAGTACGAACAAAAAAATTACGGTCAATCTATTGCCATCGGCAAATCCAAAATGGCCGCCCCCTACGTGCGTCGGCATGGCACGTCGGCCATTTCTGCCTATGTGTTTCCCATGTGTGGCACTTCGTACGTGTGCTGAGGAGTTCGTCATCTAGTAGTGCATTAGCATCGACGGCGTGGAAGGGCCGACTCCAAAAACTCGAGTGCACCACGATGCCGCTTTTAAAAGAAAAGTCATCGCGTGTGCAGAAACAGACAGAAATCGGGCCGCATCGTGGTCGTTTGGAGTTTCCGAAACGTGCGTGCGGGACCGGCGGAAACAAAAGCAGAATATTGTCGACAGCAAAGCTTCACGCAAAGGCTTCAGTGGACCACAGCAGGGTCGGTTTCCGCAAATTAAAGAGCTGCTCGGCGAGTATGTGCTTGAGCAGCTAGCGGCACAGCGGCCCGTGACGACAGAACTGCTCCAAGTGCGGGCTATACAGTTAGTCTTAGAAAAAGGTCTAATGCGGAGCCAGTTTAAAGCGAGCAGGTGCTGGTTAACTAACTTTATGAAGAGGAAAGACTTTTCTCTCCGAAGGGGAACATGCATATGCGAAAAGTTTTGCGGAGAAGTACGATGAAAAGCTTCACAGTTTTCAGAGGTTCGTCCTAAACTTGCGGCGCAACAACGGCTACCTGCTTGGGCAAATCGGGAATGCCGATCAGACGCCTCTTTACTTCGACATGCCTGGCACCACAACCGTCGAGAAGAAGGGGGCGAAGCAAGTTCGCGTGCTGACATCGGTCCACGGTAAAACTACAGTGACGGCAATGCTCTGTTACACGTCAGGTGGGCACAAGCTTCGCCCGTACCTCATATTTAAATGAAAGATGCTCCCGAAAGGAGTCGTTTTTTCGAGTGGTGTAATTGTGTGGGCCAGTGAGAAAAATGGGTGTGCGTTGCAATCGATGTCTTACGTTGTTTTTTTTTTTTTCGCAGTGGAAATCGGGTGCGCGTTACAATCGAGGGCGCGGTAGAATCGAGTAAATACGGTAGTCTCCCCTCAGTTCTTTGTCACTGGTTTTGTTACAGTGCAAGCATGCTGCAATCCTGCAAGCATGCTACCCGACCTGCCTTCTTCCCGTGCATTTTGGTTTTCAAGGTCGCCTTCCCGCCATATGCTCCCCTCGCATCATTCTACCGCAACTCCTTTGGATGTCTTTTGGAAGTCTGCTCTTCTTTCTTTATCGCAACTCCGCCCATCACCACTGCTCAGCGGCACCAGCTGCCAGCCAAGCTGCCTCGAATTCAGAAGTTTCGTTTTCTGATGATAAATGGGCTCAGAGCAGTTCGTGTGCTGGCCACAAATCACCTTGCTGGCTTCTATGTCGTGCATGCGCGTCTTGCTCGCTATTGATGTGCGTGCGTGTTCAGGATGGCAGATGGAAAGTCTTTCGCACTTTTTTCTGCCGCTCAACAACAAAACGTCAATATTGTGACCGCTTGGCTTGGGCATAATCCGCACGTTTAAGACTCTTTAAAGGTGCTGCGTTGTGGAGCCCTTGCTCATATCTTGACCGCCCGGCAGCTAACTTGTCGCTTCCTGGGCGGTAGTGATGGCTACATGTGTGCGAATCTGTTTTCTCAAGGCTTACTTCGTCGATGTCAGACCCAATGCCGAGCCTGAAGCTTCTGAACAGGACCACTTCGGCAGCGATTTGTGACAGCGCGTTGTCGATTCCTACATGAGAGGGCGTGCAGGACATCTGCTGCGATGATTTCACTACGGCCGACAATGATGCCAACACTGCAGAACTGTGCACAGATGAGGGCATTGTGAATGAATTGCATGGCAAGAGCGATTTGGAGGAATCAGATGGTGAGGACGACGAAACTTTAAAGCCAGTGCCCACAAGCGTGCTTGTAGCAAAAGGCTACATTAACAGCCTCAGGCAGCTTGTATATGCCACGGGCCTCGGCGAAGAGGATGCTGCCGCTCTAAATAAACTTGAGACCATCCTTATCACTTCTGCTAATCGAAACATGTGCATCATGGACTCTTTTTAGGAAAAAAAAAAAATCTGTTTTCACACGCAACTCTTTTTAAAGCTGTGTTTAATTTGCTACGAACTTCGGGATACAGTGAACGGACGCCACGTCAAGCTCAGTTTCGTTATATGCGGGATCGACTGAATTGTTCCATATGTGACCTCCTCCAAAGGTAGTTCACTGCGGTAGAGCGCTAAACATATATAAAGGTATATTAATTTGCATTAATACAAAGCTGGTGTCACTGCAGTGAAATGTGCTAAGCCGTGAAAGCACCTTTTAGGAAAAAAATCTGCACTGTCATGAAGCCTGACTTCAATGTTTACTACAAAGCCCCATTTTCACAACAATTCATAATTTTTAAAGTTAAAAGTTTGTCATACTGGCTTATATTGTCTGAGTACAATAAACTACCTTCTTTCAATTTTTAAAATATATTGCACAGGTTAGCTAAGTCATGACAAACATGCCCATTTTTTTTAATAATATGTGATATATACTATTCTAATTAGATTCCAAGCCATTCGACCAGAATGACTATTTACTTCGTACTTAAAATTCACTATTTGCACAAGCCCACTTTTAACAAATATCAGATATTTCAAACGTTTCAGTACATGGTCACTTACTACGATCCTAGACCAGACGAATTACTTCTCCCCATCACCACTTCCATGGGGTCCCAGCTGGAGAAAAGATCTGCAATTTCAGCCTGCAAAAGCACAAAAAAAAAATATAATAACATGACAATAAGCTTATGAAGAAAACATCCCACTGAGAGCACAGGCCTGTGTTGCACTCATAATAGCCAGACATATAGTACCGTATAAACGCGTGTAAGGACCGCACCCGTGTACGGGCCGCACCCCGTTTTTATGACGCACATATTCGAAAAAAAAAAAAATTCGCGTAAGGGCCGCACCCACACTTTCATTAACCCACACGTATTCAAAATGCGCGCGTGCATGCGAGCTTTTGAACGTCGTCAATAGATGGCGCGCAACCATCATCATCACTATCAAAGTTTACAGCGGTTTACAGGTGCGTCACTAGTATATTTTGTTTAACTTTCTTCGTGCTAAGGTGTTCATAAAGTTTGCTAAATATTTCAACTATTTGATTAGTGTTCATACGCTCGTTACCTAAAGGTTAAACCGGGATTTTATCCTTCGTGCCTCGCACCACTATACAAACGCGCTCTCGATATCGGCATCAGCATCACCAACTTGTGCAGTTCAGCCGGCCATTTGTAGGAATTGTGCACGCCGTATTGTCTCTCGTGCTTGTCTTCTGCCGAGCGTTCACGTTGTAGCACGATGGGCAAGCACCTGAATAGCTACACGGCTGGCTACAAGTTAAAGGTGGTCGAGTTTGCGCTCGAGCACGGGAAACGTGCCACCGGCAGAAAATTCGACGTCGACGAAAAGTGCGTTCGAAGATGGTGCGCACAAAAGGAAGCTCTGGAAAACACGAACAGCAAAACGCGCGCTTTCCGAGGAAAGCCATGCAAGTTTCCGGAACTAGAAGAAGAGTTGTTCCGCTATGTGACAGAAGCGCGGAACGATGAATATGCACTAACTACAGACATGCTGCGCGTGAAGGCACTAGCCTTGGCACGTGCGAAGAATATACCAGCCGGGACTTTCAAGGCTAGCGCTGGCTGGGTGCGACGATTCCTGAAAAGGAAGGATCTCTCCTTTCGGCGAAGGACCACGTTGGGCCAGCGGCTGCCAGAAGACTACACCGATAAGGTGCTTAGTTTTCACAAATATGTCATCGGCCTTCGCCATCAACATAATTATCTACTGTCGCAAATAGGGAACGCAGATCAAACTCCTGTGTGGTTTGACTGCCCGGAAAACTACACAGTCGAACTGAAAGGCAAAAAGAGCGTCGCCGTGCGGACCACCGGCGCTGAGCGCCAACGCTGCACAGTGAGGCTTTGTGTGACCGCGGACGGGCGGAAGCTACCCCCGTACGTCGTATTGAAAAGAAAAAGAATTCCGAACGAAGTGTTCCCCAAGGGAGTCATAGTTCGAGCCCAAGAAAAGGGGTGGATGAACGATGACTTGGTGCTCGACTGGGTGAAGTGTGTTTGGCAAAACCGACCAGGAGCGCTGTTAGCCAAACGGTCACTTTTAGTATTAGACAGTTTCCGCGGTCACCTTACCGATAAGGTGAAGGAACAGCTGCGTTGTGTCGGCACAGACATGGCCGTGATTCCGGGCGGCCTCACTGGAATGCTGCAGCCTTTGGACGTCAGCGTTAATCGACCTTTTAAGGTGGAATTCAGAAGGCTCTACACGGAATGGATGGCAAGCGGCAGCCACGAGCAGACGCCGGCCGGACGGCTGAAGAGGGCACCGCTTGCGGCTGTTCTCGGTTGGGTACTGTCGGCGTGGAACTCAGTCTCGACGAACGTTGTGACCCGAAGCTTTAAAGTCACCGGTATATTCAACAGCTTGGATGGCGCGGAAGATGACTGCTTGTGGGAGGACGGTGCTCCGCAACACACCATCTCGGACACCGAGTCTGAGGACTCGTTGAGCGACGACGATTAAGCACATATGCTGTATGCTGCAATAAACGTTCTTCGTTCGCTAGCTGGTACGTTTTTTTCTTTTGCTTCAAAAAAAAAAAAATTGCACGTTGTGTGTATGGGCCGCACCCTGAAAATTGGCCCTCATTTCTTGAAAAAAAAGTGCGGCCCTTACACGCGTTTATACGGTAAATCAACACAGACCTAAAAAAAGTGCAGGCTCTTTAGTACGGGTACACAGGGTACTTCGCATGCATCCGTTACAAAATGCTTGTAGATACAGATAAGCACCCCAGAATATAAAGAGACGACTGAATTTCTGTTCTATCACACTGCAGCCAGCCTACACATGACAATGCAATACAGTAGAATATCAGTGATAAAATCACGACTTGTACAATTTAAGTCAAAGCCCATAAACAACAACGTGCTGGAATATCCTTGCTGCAAACCAAATTTAATCCCATATCGGTTTATACGAATGCACACTGCTCGCAAGTATGCAGAACTGCTGCCTACATGCCCGTAGAAGTCACGGCAATCACATGTGACCATGCACAACCCTTTGCCAGTTTGGCTGGTTGTCAGCATCGCCCATCGCGCATCTTAACGTCACAGATGGTGGGTACAAACCTTCGAGGCTTTAATGCGCCTTTGTGTCTACTCTTTCTATCTACAGATGACGTTGACATCATGCTTTATTTTATCTTTCTTGCAAGGTCCTGGCACGTGTTGCTGGCATGTTGTTGTGTTTACGCCTGCTTGCACCGTAAAGCAAGCCATGTAATGCAAATGGGTTCTGCGAAGACATGCACGATGGTGGGAGAGTTAAGGGAAAATAGACAACCACCCATTTGTGGCATGAGCCACAAGTCTATTTTCCCGTTCTTAACCCCTCTGCCACCTTGCGGGTCTTGGCAGAACTCATTTGCATTACTTGTGTTCATGTGCTTCGGGTTGTTGATGAATTCAACCGCGCAATGTGAGTCACTAGCTTCCTGGTTAGCTCAATTGGGAGAGCAGCAACCCAAATCTGAGCACACGGGCCTACAACATTTTCGCCTCCATCGGAAATGCAGCCGCCGTAGCCCGGATTCGATTCCCCGACCTGCGGGTCAGCAGCCGAGTACCTTAGCCACTAGACCACAGTGGCGGGGCAATTTTTAAAAAATGTTGTTCAGGCTGGTTGCGTCATGATAAATTTACGCAATTTTTTAAAAATAATATGCAATACGTACTATCCGAATTAGATTTGAAATTACCGTACTTAACCAAATCACTAATTTCTTCAAATGTAAAATTTACTAATCACACAAGCGTAGTGTGCCCAATGCATGGCCTATATATATATGAGACTCCTGGGGCTCCCTTGCACAAACATAACCAATTGAAATACTACACTCAAATCCCAATACAACAAACATAGATATAATAAAATATCAGTTATAATAAAGTAAATGAAAAGAAGTCTTGCAGCACAGTGTTAAGAACCTTTACAATAAATTTTTGGATATAACAAATATAATTTCTTGTAAGATGCAAGTTTGTTATAATGAGGTTTGAGTGTAGTACCTATCCCATTCAAGCCTACTTTATTTAACACCTAAAGTAAGATGCACAGTGTTCACATACACAATAAGGCAACAGAACTGAAAATATAATGAAATCGAGCTATCAACTTGCACTCCCCGATTCTGAAGAATGTTATTCAAGCATACTCGCCATTTTAGTCTCCTGTGGAAAGTTTGCAATGCAGAGCACTGCTGGAGATGGCTCTGATGAATGGCTGGGATCTGCAAATGGCAACACAAATTGTACAAAAGGGGGGACAGAGGGGAGCTGGAGCCACAGAATCTCCAGCAAATGTGCAGTTAATGAAACGAGATCAATAGTACTACTGCCATGATTATACAGTCGAACCCCTTTATAAGAGGCACTGATAAAGGAGACAAATGGGTATAAGAGACGCCAGTGTGCCCACAGTAAAATATGGGCTGATAGAAAAATGCATATGTGGTACCCTGCTCATAAGAGACACTTCATATAAAAGACGAGAATTGCTGCCAGGAGCATGCCTCTTATAAAAGGGGTTCAACTGTAGTGCTAAACAGTGCAAAGCTCAAATGAAAGTGGGTCTTGCAACACGCATTGGCTCTACGGAATATGTGGCAGTGCCATAAAGGGGTCAAAATTATCAAGCATTTCCGAAAAAACGGTCAACTGTATACACAACTCCTGAGCCATTCACTCCGGAGCCGATCGGCCACAATCACAAACTAGGTAACCCATGCCAAGGCCACCAGTTTCTCCCCATGTCACCAGTTTCTCCTACATAGACCTGATACAAATCTGGCGTGGTGTCTGGACTCCTTAGATCTTGGTGTGGTGTCTTAATCTCTCTAGTGTATGCGCTGCACTCCCTATCTCTTTAACGTGACACGAATGGATTGTAACATTTCAATATAAAATAAAGTTGAAACTTCTAGTTGAATAAGTACTGCTGGCATGTGCACGTGCTACCCACTAACAACTTTCATGGGGATAGTTTTTAGCTCCGCAGCAAATAAAAGCTCACAAAACTTGAAACCAGTTAGGCTATGGGACCAAACAAAAGTTTGCGAAGTTTTTTGTTACATGGATGTGAAAGTTACAATAAAAAAAAAAACAGGCTCGTAGGTTTCGCAACTAGTCTATAATTACATTCAACTTGACAAAATGCTGCAAGACAGAGAATATAACCTACTATTGCTGCCAGCAGCAGGGGCATTGGCAGTAGCTACACTGGTCTTGGGAGCAGGTTGGGCTTGGTAGCTGTCATCCCTCTTTGAAGGCAGGCCAATAAACAGTTGGTGATCTTGAAAAGTAAAGCCCTGCATCTCCTGCAAGGCCTTGTTGAAGGCAGCCTGTGATGACAGGGTGACAAAGGCATACCTAAAATGGAGATAGAGATATTTATACAAATGAGCATATCCGTCTTTCCTTGCAAAGATGAAAATAACACACTTCTTGGTGGTTATTCAAAGCTTGTAATACAGTTAAACCTGAATATAACTAAACTGACAAATTCCCAGAAAATTCATTATAAAAGGAATTTCGTTATATGCAGTTTCGGCGAAAAAATCTGAAAAACAATTGCACAAATTAAACAAACAGGAAATTGAAGGTAGAGCTAACACAAATCACTTATTTAGCGGTAAAAAACTGCATTATTACTGTGATAGCAATTATCTTGACACTCTCGACAACTTTTTTTGCCGTCGCCCCCAGTTTCCGTAACAAGTCCAAATTGAGAACATGCCTCCGCGCATGGCAACTTATGAGCTGGGTAAAAGCGAGCGAGTGCTGCTGAAGCAGAGATCAAATGAGCCGGCCCATCTATATCACCTGGAGGGTGCCTACAATACATCCCCCCACATTTTAGAACTGCAGTCGAATGCTGAAACAGAAAGAAAACCAGACGTCTTGATCAAGTATGACAAAAAAATCACAGCATATTCACGGAGTGAATGATGATGAGTGGGGCAAAGCGTCCGTCCGTTCGTTCTTGTTTTGTCCGTCCACGCCAGCATCCGTGCGTCCATTCATGCGCCCGTCCGTCTGTCCGTGAGTCCATCCATCTGTCTGTCCATCCGTTTGTGCGTCCATCCATCTGTCCATCCATTTGTGCATCCATCCGTACGTACCACCGCACATCCGTTCACCTGTCCGTCCGTCTTCTAGTCTGTCCGTTCGTCCGTTAGTCCATTTAGTGAACACTCCAAGTACCACCACCTCCCATCTTGCATCCCCTGTGGCACATACCCACTCTAGAGCGCTACTTACAACGGAGGAAGGACAGACCCACACCCTAAGGAGCTTCACCCTTCACCCATAAAATGTGGCGAGGGGGGGGGGGGGGGTAGCAGATCTGGTAGCTGAGCAACATTAAAGTCTGAGTTTAAGAGTGCAGTCACGATCTCTGGCACGTGTGCTATCTCGTCAGGCATCAGTCTACTTTCAACGCCAAGAGACTGTGAAAAGAGCACTTCTCTATGGAGCGACCGTATTTGCTTATGCCAGCCTTTTGCAAATCGTATCCAAAAGAGTTGGCTGCCAGCCTTACCTTGTATAACACTACAATTTGTTGCTTTTGCACTCATTGCAATGCATTCAATGCGCCATCATGCTGTTACCAGAGCTAATCGGCTAATCTCAAAGGCTACGGTCCTGCGAACTCGCGGGGCAGCACAAGACTGCAAAGCATGTGATGAGTAGGCCTCCGAAAATCGGTTATTGTCACCGCGGTGTCAAAAAGTTTCCATCAGTGCCTAATCTGACATCCCCTTGGTTGTGACAACCCTGTTGTCCGCATTTTAAAAAAAAAGACAAATAAGCAAGGCTGAACAATGTCGGGGGCCACTCGATGTGCGTGCAGTGAAACCATGTACGCGCACACCGCGTCGAAAACAAAGAGCGAGCAACACGGTTATCGCGGAAAACTATATCACAGGAGAATCCGTTGCTGAGCCTGTTGGTACATACTTGAAAATACCAGCTTACGGACGCGTACACAAAAGACGACAGACATGCTGAATCTTGCAACAGGTTTAATGAAACCATCACACATATGCCTCCATATGAAGCGCAACCCCATATTTGTGATGCTAACTAAAAGCGTGGCACTGCCAACTTTCTGGTTTGGAGGGAGGAGGAGGGCGCATCCGCGCATGCGCCCGTAACGGCAACGTCGGGTCGCGGGGTGCAGGCACAGCTGCCCGCCTTGTGCACACTCGCACGCAATAACGAGCACTCGCTTTTGAGAGCCACGAGCGAGCGCAACACCGCTGCCACTTCGCACTTCGACAGCAGCGGGGAACCGCAGAATACGCCTGCTAGCGCCAAAATCACAATATCTGTCGCAAAATTCCTGGATTGTCCGTGGCAAAAATTCGTTATACCAAAGATGTCTCCCGCTGTTACTTTGTTACGTAGAGGTCACAAACACAAGTGTTTCTATGGTGTAATGACGGGGAATAGAAAAACTTCATTATATCGAGGAATTTGTTATATGGAGGTTCATTATAAGCACGTTAACTGTATGCAAAAAGGCCACTTTAGTTTTTTTTTTTTTTTTTTGTAGTATACAGAACTGCCAACATTACAATATGAAACATACTGTAGCTGAGGCAGAAAATTAATAAAACACAGTAAAACTAACTTAATCTACAGTAAAAAAAACTTTGACATCACAAAATTATTGATGTAACAAAAAAGTTTACCTTTTTTGTTACTTCATACACATACAATGTCATGTACGTTCATTATATCACAAAGCGTGATTTTTTGCAATTTCAGTGTAACAGCGCCCAAGTCCTACCAAGAAAGAAGATTGAGGCAGCAATTACAAACTTTAAATTTTAAAAATTTATGCGCTGCACAAAAAACGGCAGCAGCCGCAATGTAGAAGATAATTTTACTGCAGTGACTATGGGCAAGAGTCATAGGTAAGTGAACTCACTCACAATTCGACTCACTCAGAATCACTTAGACTCAGATTGAGCCGCGAGTCTGAGCCATTGCTGTCATGTTTATTATAAAGTCCAAATTGATAACAAGCCCTCCACCCATGTTATGTCCAAATTGATAACAAGCCCTCCACCCATATTATGTCCCACCCGCAGGTAAATGCGCACAAGTGGGGGCAAAGACCACAGCTAAAGCAGAGATATAATGAGCCGGCCCATTTCCATCAATTGGAGAGCACAAGCAATAACATCACAATGTTCAATACGCTTGCCATTGAAGCAGAGAAGAAACACTGTAATGCAATAGCAATATATTGTAATGTTATACGAAGTAACGCTGGCAATTGACTCTCTTGGAACTGATATCGCACAGCTCTACAAAATTTTTGTGTAAGAGAATACTTCGACGCCAGGAAGAAATGCTTTTTTTGGACAAACTCATCGCGTTGAGAGCACAGAACGTAAAAGGGTTGAACAATACATGCTGATGCCTGCCGAGACAGTGCATACCACAGTGATTGCGACTGAACCCGTAGTATCAAAGTTCACAGCTGCTGCTCAAGTCATCACTGCCTTGATGAAACTAAAACCATAACCAAGTCGACAAAATTGAGAACGCAGTGTTTCAGCCAGGTTTTCGGACACGGGGCTTGACTGCTGTCACATCTCCTGGCTAAATTCGGGTGCTATGGCGCTGATAAAAGAGTTCGACACAACAGGGGTCGTTCAGCACAGGATGGCGCAGGTAAACAACTTTGGCACACAATGGTGTGGCTGTTCCAGCCCTGTGCCAGAGTAAATCAGTTCAAAGCACAGATTGCTGTTGAATCCTGCTGTTTGTTTCCTAATGCAGAGCTCCATAATAACCAATTTCCTCACATCCAGATCTCTCTTTATAGGTACCTGGTGCTTCGTGTAAAAAAAGAAACAAACAAACAAAGGCAACGGAATGTTACAAGTGGCTAATTTGGTAAAGCAGATGTTAAAGAAAAATGTATGTTAGGATTGAGCCTGCTTTCACAGCTACATCTGCTTGACCCTTTTTCAATTACCAGCAATTCTACTGCCTCACATTTTGAGCTGGACCTATTGTTGTATAGTTGACGTGCCATCACCTTCCTTATACTTCCACTATTTAATAAAGTAAGATCAAATATGCAACTCACGGAACTCCTTTTGTTGTGATGAGAAAGGTTTCAAGAACTCCATACTTGTCAAAAATATTTCTTATGTCATCCTGTAAAGAGTCAAAACAGTACCTCTGAACAAACTGATCACAAAATAGATTGAGCAAAGAGGTTTACATTGTTGAAACGCGTACGAGAGCTTTAAACACAAGAAAAAAACGGCCTCATATCATGCTACAGTAAAACCTCGTTAATTCGAAGTCACTGGGGCCGCGAGAAAGCTTTGAATTAGGCGGGTTTTCGAATTAACTGAACATACAAGAAGTGGGATGCAAGGAACTTGGAACTATTCAAAGTAATCAAAGCTCGTCGTTTGCTGTGCCCGCTAGCTTGCGGCTCCAAAGGTCATGCTTTCCAGCAATACCTGGTCTTTATTTTGCCATGAACATGGAGGAACGATAGGCCTCGCTGCTGCCCCCGAAAAAAAAAAAAAAACGGTTGTGATAAACTGAAATGTGCGTCTGCAGAAAACAAGATATCTTCACTGCAGCACAGTAGCGACATGCGGGCAGCATGTCGCCTGCTTCTGGTTCCGTCAGCGCGTCATGATGCGACCATTCACACATTCTTTCTATTATAATTATGACTTTATTAACGGCCAGTATGACAAAGCTCACAATGTGTTTTGGCTGGAAAAAATGACCTTTGAAACTTTCGAACTTAGTTTTCGAAGCAGGTGTTGCTGGCAAGAACTTCGCCAGCAGTGCAAAGACGCGAACTGCTGAAGCAACCGGCAATCGGAGGTTCGCATACATTGCGATTTCCACTAAACTGTCCTTTATTAATTTCTTTACAATCCCAGAAATAATGGGTAAACCATGACCCTCTGGCGTTGCGAGAAACACGCAACGAGCTGCCCACGTGTCACCTCTGTATTGCAGTGAAGCACGTCTTGTTTTCCACAGGCGCACGCGTTGGTTGACCAAGAGGCAGTTTTTTTTCCCCCTTTTTTTTTGCTCTGGAAGTAGCGAGGCTGGGGTGCTTCGGCTGCCACACGTTAGTATCAATACGCTGCATTGCCTTGACGCTATTAATAACCTTCGTTCCGCGAATTCGCGGCGAAATCGGGATCTGGAACTGGTACATGGCACCCAAAGTTTTCGAATTAACCGGACTGGTGCCGGCCACCACCTCAAACTATTTACTAAAACTTACATTGCAAAATACGGGTCCATGGAAATACATTGAATTAAGCTGGATTTCAAAATAACGAGAGTTCGAAATAACGAGGTTTTACTGTATTTCTATGTGCCCTCCCCCCTTTTATTCTGTCATGACAACCAGCCTAGTTCCTGGATGCGAGGGCCTATGTTAGGCATTACTAATTATTAAAATTATGAAGCTATCCTAACTGATTTGCAGGAGTTATTATTTGCAAACATATCTGTTTGGAAACATGCACTGGCAGAATTGATGCTGCCAAGATAAACACCATTGATTGATTGATTTGTAGGGTTTGATGTTCCGAAACCACCATATGATTATGAGAGACGCCGTAGTGGAGGGCTCCGAAAATTTTGACTACCTGGGGTTCTTTAACGTGCACCCAAATCTGAGTACACGGGCCTACAACATTTCTGCCTCCATCGGAAATGCAGCCACCACAGCCAGAAGAAACACCGAATGGATCTACACAGCAGCAAATCTTGTAGTACTGTGTCCACCAAAATGACACTGGCAAACCACGATTTAAAAGTGCGCTGCCAGCACATGCACGTATTTCCCGCCACACCTTTAGGACACCTGCCATAAAAACCAGAATACGTATAGTAGGTAGAATTTTTTTCAAAATTTGCAATAAAAAACCGGCCCCCGCCTTGTGTTACACGATGGTCATTGGCAGAAAAACTTCATGTCTGGCAACTAAGGACAACTAATGTAAACCGTCTCCACTTTCGTAAATATAGTCGAATACAACTACGGCGATTCCTCCTCAAAGGCGCACGCACAGAAGCACACAACAATGGCCATGCACTCCAGATTGACGTCATGAGCCAGACTGCCAGAAACTCTGCCTTTAGGGTACATTGCCTAGTGCATAAGCAAGAATACTTCTTCAGTTGTGGAGGCGATATGCAGTCGCCCGATTTTTCGAGTCGTTACCCGGCTATAGGGTGGCTAGTTACCACAGGGTGTGCTGAGCGCAGTGCACTTACCTTGCTTAACACATTTCCCTTTGCACCCCTATGCTGCCAGGGACGTTGCTGTAGGGGTGCGAAATTTAGTATACGTGAAAGAACATCTTACCTTTGTAATATTCTTTGGCAGGTTCGCAACATAGAGCTTATTTGCATTGCTGAAAGGGTCCTTGGCAGCAGATGCTTCTGCAACAGACATTAATACAATTCTTTCAAAATTTTTTTCTCTACTGTAGTGACTACACCACCAACTTGATCGTCAGCATTCCTGAACGCTTACATTCAGGCCCCCGTAATGCAGGGCACCAATAAACACACATCTTCTAGAAAAGCTGGGCAGTGAAAGATTATATGTACCTGCTTTCTGTGGCTTCTGTTTTGGCTTCGTGCCTTCCGCCTTGCGGACAGCCAGATGTTGCTGATTTCCCACGGAGGAACCATCTAGGTCTTGAACAGCACGGTCAACACACGCTGCACTTTCCAGCTCTACAAAGCATATGCTGGTTATGTAAAAAAAAAAGAAAGAAAATCAAATGACAGTGATCCTACCAAAGTCTTTTGATTTGGAGCAATTTTTGGGCAGCACAATTTTCATTTTGCAGCAGGTAATTTTGCATATCGGAGCACCATGGAGCAACAAGTTTCACATGCTGGAGTACAGTGAAGAAGCAAGTGCAGGAATTTTTTTGCTTGAGCAGCATATGTGACATTCTAGTGGTGTAAGGGTGAGTCATGATCGTTTGCGCAAACGCGATCTCAGCCGGCATTACAGGCAGCTCGTATACCCTTCTATGTGCTGTGCTCTGAACGCGAAGAGACTGCGAAAAGTGCTTCTTTTTTTGGAGTAATCTTATTTGTTTACACCAGCGCTCTGCAGAGCTATGCGAGATCCGATCCAAAAAAGATACTTACCTTATTGCATACAACATTACAATTTCTTGCTAATCACATTCATTGTTGCAGTAAATGCAATTTTTTTTCTTACTCGATGTATCTATACTTCCTTGGCCCCTCTGAAAGCCTACTGCACCAAAGATGGCTTTGCACTGCTTTCACAGATCACTGAGGCAGTGCAAAGCAGCAATGTCATGTGATGACGTCATCCTGTTATGATTTGTTCCATCACTAGGTGTTCATGCCACCAAAGATAATTTTTCATCTTTGATGAGGCAGCAAACGCTTTTGAAGTAATATCGCTTATTGAAAGTTAACAGTCTGGCTTTTAACAACTCAACATTACCTACTAAGCTGGCCTCTACCATGTCGTCTCTGCCTTGTAGCCTAAACAGCTTCACCGATTATCCATTCCCGAGTGTGAAGTGGCTCCTCCTTTTTTTTTTTTTTTTTACTGCGATAGCAATTATATGGGCACCCAGGCAGGTTTTTGCCATCGTCATTTTCCGCATCACATCACATCACATCACTTTAATACCTTAAAGACCCCCATGTAGGGGGTATTACGTAAGGGGTGGGTTACAGGTAAATGTACACAGGTTTTCAAATGGAAATGTGCGCGGTGACCTTCTCTTTAAATGTTGATGGACACGTGATGGCTGGAATGTCACAGGGAAGGCCATTCCAGTCCACTGCTACACGGGGAAAAAAAGAGGCAGAAAAAGTAGTAGTGCGAGCATGTGGACGGGCAATTTGAAATGCGTGGGCAGTGCGGTGAGATATGCGCGTCGGTGGGACGATGTAGGGTGCTTGATTAAGAGGGCTGTGAAAGAACTTGTGTAGCAAACAAAAACTGGTAATGCGGCAGCGCACTGAAAGATTCGAAAGACCAGTTTCACGTTTAAGGGATGATATGCTTATGTTATATGGATATGAAGAATGTATAAACCTAGTGGCGCGGTTTTGCACAGACTCTAATTCATTTATCAAGTATACCTGGTGCGGGCTCCACATGGGAGCTGCATATTCTAGTTTAGTTTGGATTAAAGATTTATAGGCGAGAAGTTTGATGTCAGGTGGGGCATGACGCAAATGACGCTTCAAAAAACCCAGAGTTCGGTTCGCTGATGATATGACGTTCGTGATATGCGTGCGCCATGAAAGATCACTGGATAAGGTGACGCCTAAGTATTTATAGGATTTAATTTGTTCAAGAGTAGAGTTAGCTATTACGTAAGAAAAATGCAAGGGATTATGCTGGCGTTGAAAAGAAACGAGTTTGCATTTAAAGGGGTTAAGCTCCATCAACCACAGGTCGCACCATTGGTGTACAGGATGAAGGTCATTTTGAAGCGCAGTTTGATCAGAGGGGTTAGTAATTTTGCGGTATAGAACACAATCGTCGGCAAACATGCAGATATGAGAAGATACATGCATGGGTAAATCGTTAATATATATTAGGAACAGAAGGGGTCCGAGGACGGAACCTTGGGGGACTCCCGATGTTACCGGGAGGGAGCTAGAATGTTTATTTATAATATCGACAAACTGGGAACGGTTAGCAAGAAATTCTGAAATCCATGCAAGAATTTTGGGGTGCAGATTCAACTGGGCAAGCTTTAGTAACAAGCGTTTGTGTGGTACCTTATCAAAAGCTTTAGCGAAGTCTAGAAAGATTGCATAAAACCCAAGTTGGTCACATCACCCAGCGCATTCTATGTTCTACACGAGAGTAAAAGCTCCTGAGCAATGGCGACGAACGCTGCTGAAGTGGAGATGAAACAAGCCAGCCTTATATGTCACAGAGAGGCTGCATGCAATAACATTGTACGAGGCCTGCCATCAATAGCTGATCAATTAGAGAAGAAACACCCTGCCAATCATTTGTAAGAAGCATGAAGAGACACTGGGGGAGGGCAGGATGATGATGCGTCCATCGAAAGGCGCAGCCGCCTGCACGCGATATCTCAAGGCGTCAGGAGACAGCGTGTAAACTTGCGGTGCTCTGAATGCTTGCTTCACGTTTAGAGCACTGACTGCACGACAACAACTTCTGTTACTGGGGCGGCTATATTTAATCGTACTAGGGTTTCATTGAGTCATGAAAGATCGGATCCAGAATGTTAGCTACCAGCCTTACTTCATATAACAATATGATTTGTGGGTATCACATTAACTACTTCACCCTTAAGCAAAACTAACAAATTCTATTGTTATATGCAGTAGCGCTAACAGCTACCTCTCTTGAACCCAATATCGCATAACTGAACAGAACATTGGTTAAAGGGAATATGGCCGCTCCAGGCCACAAAGGATTTTAGTGCTGTCAGTTCTCTAAATGCAAAGTAAGCGTTGAGAGCCCAGCTAGTTTACGAGCCGCCTCCTAATGAGCCGAGAGAGAGGGCGCACCAGCGACTTCGCCCTTCAAATGATACAGCCCCCTGCCCCACCCTCTACCAGAGCGATGTAAATGAGCTACCGTGATTTCTTTTAACTATCAACCATTGACCCTTGCAAAGGGAGGGGTGGATGCGTACCATGGTTTTTCAGCTTTACCTATGGTCTTCCAGCACAAGGGCCACCAGCGAGGAGTCCACTACTGCCAGATGCACATATTATACACTGAAACCTCGACATAACGAACCCGGACGTAACGAAATACTGGTTATAACAAAGTAAACGAAAAATGCTCTTGTAATAGTTATTGTGTTAGGAATAAACCTTTATAATGAACTTATTTTCCTATATGATGAAACTTTGTTGATTGATTTGTGGGGTTTAACGTCCCAAAACCACCATGTGATTATGAGAGACGCCGTACTGGAGGGCTCCGGAAATTTCGACCACCTGGGGTTCTTTAACGTGCACCCAAGTCTGAGCACACGGGCCTACAACATTTCCGCCTCCATCGGAAATGCAGCCGCCGCAGCCGAAATTTGATCCCGCAACCTGCGGCTCAGCAGCCGAGTACCTTAGCCACTAGACCACCGCGGTGGGGCTGATGAAACTTTGTTATAAAGTCGAATGTCATTACGACGAAGTCCACAACGAAATTTCTGCCACAACGAATAATTTCGATTCCCTGTCAGCCACCCATAGACAACATTGTGAAAAATGTCTCATCACAACAAATACTTTTCCTGCATATTTCTGCTTTAACGAAGTTCTCACGAGTACTACCCCATAAAAAAAAGAACTTGCCTAAGACTACCACGAAATCCCGCTATCAACATGGCCCGTTTCTTGACAGCTCATGACATCAAGAGCGCACAGCCATATCACAACAACCGTGTCTTCATTGGAAACACGATTTCTGCTGCCACATGCACAACCTGCTAAATTTATCGCTATTGAGATGCTCAGCGACAGCTCACCCATCCCCGATGATGCTGCCGGTGGATTTGACGTACGTGGGGGTCATGGCAGAATCGCCATCTTCAAGAACCTCCATCATATATTTTTGACATCGCGCTCAAAACAAAACTACCACTCATGGTCACTAACCATGCGATCATGAATAACAACCACGCGTCGTGAAGGTGCACACGCGAGCATCGCGCACCTAGTACCAGTGTCACTGCATTCTGCCGCAACCGCTGCGAACTCAAATGCAGCTGTGTCGAACACGATTACGGGCGATTACTGACTCAACCAAATATTTCTTGCTGTAATGATGCGAACAAAAAAAGCAACAACGCAGTTCTTAAGTCACGCGCACAGCCAGCGCAGCACGCACAGATTGAAAATGGAACTACTGTTTGCCACAGCCACTGCGTAGAAAACCTGGGTCACTACTGTCTTGTTCATCGATAGCGAATACAATCTAGAGGTTAACAGCTAACACAACCGTAGATTAAAGGTAATAAAGCCACAAAATGACACGAAGCATTATGGCTTTCCTGTCATTCACATATGACCACGATAGTGCAGAAGTTCATCATTTTCAGTTGCAGTTATCAGTTCGCACCTCTAGCGAAGCACTGGCACGCTTGTTCAAGGCGCTGTGCATCCGGCACGCCCCAGGGGTCGCCTGAATATTGTATTTTCTTCTGTATTATCCACTCCTGCATATAGCCGGCAGCACCCGACAGCAAAAGGTTGGAGAAAAAAAAAAAAAAACTACCCCAGTATTGCCGCAAAGCCGTGCTGTGAAGCCAACTTGCGCACAATAATTCTTATATAACTTGCATCCCTACTTTAGCTCCAAACTTTCTGCTTATACCTGTGTCACACGGGCACGCAAAAAGTCTTTTAAGGAAGCGGTCTTTTACGAAGTTGAAAGACTTTTAACAAAGAGGTGTTTGCAGCGCAGACACACGGCAGCAACGATCTCCTTTTAGTGTTTTCGTTCGAAGACGCTAGCGAAAGCATGGCGCGAGCAGTTAAAAAAGAAGCAATGAAAATTGAACGATGTATCACGATGTACAAATTAAAGACTTGTTGCACTGCTCGTTTCTTCAAATAAATTTAAGAATAAGAGATGAAGAAACACCAATGTGAAGAAACACCAATGTGAATGTTTTTTGCACTAGATAAGGAAGCATTCCCATAACTAGCGACGTGCACAAGTCCGTCTGGCACCACTGTGCTTTTATTTACCGTATTTGTTTTTCGCTGCTCTCGACTGCTCTCGACACGTTATGGGCGACCGTACGGGAGAAAAAGCGAGGATCGCAAGCCTCACGGCCTGCCTTCTCGCTCTGGAAAGCGAGGCAGACGCTGCAAAAGCCGCCAGGGAGAGGATAAAGCAGCGCAAGACCGAGCATCACCACGTGATATTGCCGACGCGTTGTAGCTGCTTACGAGAGTAGAAAAGGAAATAACCATTAAAAGAGTTCATTACACCTTCTGCAAGATATGAAATTTGTTTTTACAAAGAGTTTCGGTGACAGAAAAATAAGCATTCGCTCTTTTTTTCCCACCACTCGAAAATTGCTGGCGCCCACTGGTTTCGAGGCTACTCATTTGGAGCCGTAAAAGAGATCGACGAACGCCGTTTACGAAAAAGACCACTTCTGAAAAGGAGTTCGCTCTGTGCCGTGTGTCTGCTGTCAGGAACTCCTTTTCGGAAAAAGACCGCTTATTTAAAAGACTTTTAAGTGCCCGTGTGACAGGGGTTTTTGATTGCATTATACACGAGAAAATACATTAACTCAGAGTTTGGCCAGGCACATCTAAGTGCGCTTGCTGGGACTGAATGACGAGTCATAAACATCAGATCTTACCAAATTTTGCGGTCTATAGATGAAATATCGCTACAATTAAATTCCGTGACAACAAATTTTTTGACCCGTCCCATCAATTCCATTGTCCTAGCGAAATTTGACAGCAATGAAATTTGAGTGTACGTGCATTGCGGCTGCTTAGACAAGAAGGCATGCTTTTTTATCCATGAGATGGCATAGTAAAAAAAAACAAGCCAGAAACTAGAATTCGTACCCTAGAGTTCTCGAACTTGAAAGAGCAAGGCCTTTTAGGGGGTATTTACCACAAAAGCGATTCAGTGTGCTCCACACCAAAGTGATCACAAAAATGGTTTTGCTCCAGTAAGGAATGATGATTCTGTATGATAGTACTAGCAAGCAATACCATTCTAAAAATCAACAACAAACTAAACAAGCACAAACAAAGGGCGAGCTATGGTTGCGGACTAAGTCATTGAACAAAGGCAAAGCTATGCCAGAATGAATAATTTTCATGCCCCATTTTTTATTATAAAAATTCTTTATGATAGTTTTGTAAATTCTGCATCCCAAGTATTTTGCTTTATATAACATACATTTCAAAACAACACACTGCAGAGCTAAAAAGTTTTCTAAAATTCTTGCTGTCTTGTACACTGGCACATTCTAGAATAAGGGCAGTAATGTTTGAACACTTACGGTTTTGGGCCTTTATATTTCAAGGAAATGTTGACCACTCCATACTTTGCAAAGATGCTCCTTATTTCTTCCTAAAACGAGAATGCAAGTGAAAGATAGCCCACTTGCGTAAGCATACTTTACAATCATAATTTACATTATATTTCCAAAAACAATGAAATCCTCAACATCACATGAGCAGTTCCCTATCTGAATGATATAACAGGTTTCTTGACCTGCAATACTGAGCTTTAAATAGCACCATACACTTTATGCAAATGTATGAAATAGTTTAAATACAGTAGTTTAAGCTCATACAGTCGATCCCGGATATGTCAAACTCGGATACTATATAGAGTTATTGGCTTTATCGAACAGTTGAAAAAACCCTTGAATTTCCCATGCAAAGGTATGGGACCAGTGCACTCGTATTTCAAAATCCCTCAGAGCAGCGCCACGCCGAAGCCTGGAAAGTTCATTTTTCCTGGCAAATATTGATCGATTTTAGGCCACGTTCTAACAAGTTCTGATCCATTTTCGCGTGCAGGCAACGAAAAAATGATATCATTTCATCGCCCTGATCTGGTTCGTTGCGCGGCACTTGCGAATAAATTGGTACGTTTGATGCGCAATCTGCAGGTCTTAGACAGATTGCCAAGAAAACTGAAGGAGAATGCGAAGTGACTCGGTGATCTCAATGCAATGTTTGCATGTGGTTCGCATTCCCTTCCTTGTTTGCTAGCGCACAATGGCATGCGAGCCTGAAAAGTATGGCCTTCGAGAGGTGCAACCTTGTGATGTAGTTCATTATTGTTTCGGTTTCAGAACGCATGTCTCAGAGGCTAAGCTTTTTTTTTTTTATCGTTTCGCGTCAAAGTCGCTAAAAGCAGTGGCTGCCAGCTACAAATCCACAATGACATCGATATTGCCAACATGTCGATAGTTAGAACTCCAATGAACTCGGCGCTGCGTCTTTTGCACCTTGTGGCCTTCTCGCCTTGTTCCTAATAAATCCTCATTTGGGAGTTGAACTGAACATTGACCTGCAAGTAGCCATAAAAATTATGCCTGGCACTCAGAGCAATGTGAAGTAAACACTGCCGTAAATGTTCTTTGCGGGCCAGGTGACCACTTGGGATGCGTCATGACCGCTGACAACGACGTACAATGCCTCAGTGAATTCTGCGACTTTTCAGCGTTTAGGGGCACCATCTCGGACAGTAGTGACTTCATCGGTACAGATGACAACGTTTCTGACTGCATCGATGCTGAGGTTTTGGAGGCCGTTGCCGATGCCAAGGAAGTGTAGCCGTGCGGTTATAAACGCGCCAACGCCTTCGCTTCCGCCGCCAACCAAGCTTTTGCCACGCTAAAATGCTTGCATCAGTGTTCTATGTCAAACAACGTTGTGGCCGAAGAAGCTAAGTTTGCTTATTTAAAAAGCTTCAATGATATTAAGGATGACTGTAACCTGACGGCGTGCAAGAAGCAAGACAAATTTACAGACTAAATAAAGTGGGGTAACCGGCAGTTCGCACCTTGTTTTTGAGTGAATCGTTATGTTAGCTCTTGTAACGATTTCTGAGGCCTAAAATTCTTCAACTTAGGCCTTAAATATGCCTATTTTGTATTTCAAATTCTCGATATATCAAACTATTTCGTGATCCCCTTCGAGTTCGATATGTCCGGGATTAACTGTACATAGAAATCCAAGTTGTAGGACAAAGCCAATCTGATATTTTTCCCAGTATACCATGCAGCAAGCTAAGAAAAAGTGGTGAAACAGCAGCAAAAATACAATGTTACCAAGTGTCCAACGTCCACACCAGTTATTAAATCATGCTAATTATGAGCATTGTGAAGCTGAAATGACAGGTCATAAATACAGTGAAACCTCTTTAGACCGTACTTGCCTGGAATGTGGCCCGTGCTACGCACTAAGCGTAGTATGCATTAACCACTGAGTACAAATCGGTAGGCTTGTACAAATACAGTGGACTACCATTAAACGAAACTCGGTTAAACAGAAAAGCCGCATAAACGAAACTATCTAGGCTTATTTGGTTAGTCTTCTATATATACATATTGCACATATCTGAGGCACCATAACAACACGTCCATATTCTGTATGTCCATCTTTTACTAGAAAAGGCATACATAAGTAATTCTAAGGACCAAAGTGTTTATCACGCTACAACGAAAAATTCACGGTTTCCCATCAGCAGTCCATAGGAGTCAATGCATAAATATTGTCGCCACAATGAACACTTTTTCTTCGATTGACCCGCTTTAACGAAATTTTATGATTCAATTCCAGGCTCAGATACTTATTGTCATGTCGTAAACACAATTTTCAACATTTGGATGCCATTTTCAGAGCCTGAAAATGCGTCAACGAAGTCTAAAACACGTGTTGGCACCATGCGAAACCGCCGCTGTTCAGCAAGCGTGGGCGCCACCATTGCTTGATAGCGGCTCGATAGCGATGGCAATGAGACTGCCATGGCCCTGCTCTTGCCACTGGCTTGCTTTTGAGCCGCAGACAATGTGAAGCTGAAACTCAGTCGCTCAGTTAATGATTTCTTTCACGCAGCTGCTGGGTGCAACCGCGGAACGAAGCTTTTTCCGATTCCAATGCTTATCAATATGTTCGCACTTGGCCAGTGTGATAGGTAATTAATCAGAGTGGCTGTTTGTCTGCATTATCAACAAAATAAGCTAGCAACAAGTGATGGATGATAACAATGGCACAGAATAATGCAAAAGTTGCCGCTCCACAATACCCTGCCTCCATCTTGCCGTTGTCGGATACTTTTGACGGCAGACAGGTGCTGGTTTTAACGTGTTAATACAATTTGGTTTGTTCACGAAGGCGGTTTTAGGGGTTGTTCCAGCCTGCTTTTCACCATGGCCCAGCTATGCATGGGTGAGAATGACGCTGTGACGCTGCTGGGAAAGAATAGGAAGCAGCGGACATTTTTTTGAATTTTGAGAATAAACGTTCCTTTGTTTTGCTAGCTCAGATCAGCTATATTTTTTCTATTTCACTAGAACGAAATTTTGTCCGCGCCCCGTCAGTTTCATTGTAGTGGGGTTCGACTGTATTTGGCAAGGCGTCAGCGATAAGCTATACTGGTGGATTGGTTGGCATCCACCACCTCAATTTCTTTCTTTCTCGAAGATTACCCAGAAAAGCATTGTTGCAATCACACAAAAGTCAGAAAACTTGATTGAAACTTTCGAAATGATGGAAAGCTGTTAGTGGCAAATTTTGGCGTTGGCAAGTTCAGTGGCACACAAGTTTTTAATGGCACATAAGGTAACCGCGGTACGCAGCTGGTACACACTAATCAATGGGCATATGAACCACTACAGCTTAAGCGATCAATTATTGCATTAGTTTCTCTAAGATACCGTCGGGGATTCGTCGCAACTCTGTTTTAGCCATTAGTATGCTAGCCCTTAGTTAAAAAGGGTACGTATTAAAGAGGTTTGACTGCACACAGAGCTTCCCTGCAAAAGCCTACACTACAGCATATCAAAGACAAAACACTGGCCAATTTACGTCGTTGCATGGCAACTCTTTAATACTACTTGAAATTCATGTTTGTTTTTGGCATGTCAAAACATCTGCTGGTACTTGTCACAGAAGCAGTAGGAGCAATAGACAAGTAGAAGGCAAACTCTTACTTCTGTAACGCCTGCCTTCAAATTCCCCACAAAAACTTCATTTGGTGACCCGACAGCTGATGGACCTGTAACACATGTTAATGTTCATAATGAATGTATACTTATTGTCATGCACAACGATAGCTAGCAGTTCCTGATTCCAATCTTCGATACGTTTACATAATCCTAAATGCAAAACAAGAAACGCTACTAAGAGATGTCATCACTTTTATCAAGTAAAAAGTTTACGCACCATCTCAAAAACTCAAGCTTTCTATGCTCAGCTTCTATCATCAAAACCTTAATGTTTCACAGAAGTATCAAAATTAATGCTAAGTACAGTCACACTCAATATGAGTTGCGATATGTTGTCTGTATTCAAAATGGCACCAAGACTGCAAGTGGCACCTACATAGAAAAAAAAAAAATGGTGATAAACTCTCTCGATTGGCGGCACTTTCATAACCAATTTGACGCCTGTCGGTGTCATGTTTAGGATCGTGGTAACTTTAACCACAGCCAACTCATACTGAGTGCGACTGTACATGCAAGGCAAAATGAAAGCAACACTACGAGTAGATGATTCAGAATAGAACCAAAATACTGACGCATCCCTGCTCACTCACAGCATCAAAATGTGATGACTAAACACAAGTAGCACCTTGTAGTATTTCGACATGATGAATAATGACACATGAAAGGGATCAAGCTAGAGAGCGTCTCAGAATTGCACGACAGGATGTGAACGTAATGGCTGAGAGCTTTACACCATGACGCTTTACACATTACAGTCAAGTGTTTTCTGTTCAAAATGGAGGCATTACGTTAAATCCTACGTTACACAAACTGATCACACATCTAGGAACTGCAGTTATGGTCAAAAGGTTACCAACCTTTTAGTTGTGGCCTTCCGTGAGATTCCCGAGCTGGAACCCGCTCCAGGGGTGGTGGACCATCCAGTGAGTCCACTCCATTCATAGCAGTTTGCTTGGACATGTTAAAGGCAGCTCGTTTGGGAGCGGTAGACGATCCACTATTCCTCACACGAATCAGTGATGGAGGTATATCACCAGCCGCAAGAGCATCCGAGACTTTACACAGCATCGGAGGTCCGTCGAGGCTCGGCTCAGAGAAGGTGGAGGAAGAATGTGGTTCGGAAGAATTGACCGGCATAGATGGCACGCTGTCCCAGCTTTCTTCCGAACTGCCCGTTTTATGGGAAAAGTTGTTGCCCTTCTGCGCACTCTTGTTATTTGGCCAAGATGCTGAACCTGAGCCATGACAAGATAAAAAGGCCACAAGGACAATCAGAAAATTAAAGAGGGAGCAAATAAATGCAGAGCACAGAACAATTTTCATAATTTACTTGCGCCAGACAAATGCTGGACTGTACGCATTATAAGAAAGCAGAAAAACATACTAGAAAGCACACAAACATACTAACTTCAAATTGTCCCAAACTGCACACGTGACAATGTGGACGAAGGGAACTTTGGACTAACTCGAACAACCTGTTATTTGCAGCACCATATGCACGAACCTACTGTGAGCATTATCGTTTTCCATTGCCACCAGAATGATTGTAATATGATTGGGAACGAAACCTACTACTATGTATGTTTCATTCCACACATTTACAGATGTGATCGGGGCTCAATGGCGATAGATTAAGCAGCATTTTTCGAGCTTTCAAGTGGCAATTACGACACTGACAAAAACACTGTACTGTTTTCAAGCATGAGGCATACCTGTCCCGTAATAGCAAATAAAAGGTGAAAGCCAGAGATGTGGAAACAAAAAATTAAAGGAAACTCATGCACATTTCTCTTTGTCTCAGGACCACAGCAACACCACCTGCCAGTAATGTTTTCAGATGTCAGAGATCATATTGGTTTTCTTAATCGTGTGGCATGTGTATGCTTCTGCAATTTAGGGACAAAACGTGCCCTGTTTTATGAAAGCTTATGGCCTCTTCCCACTCTTCGTACGCTTTCCCCATGACACCGCTACACTGTGGCAAAGTAGACCTCAAAGCCATTGCGCGGCATGACCGACTTTGTGAAATCTAACGTACGTGTATTAATCTTCAACTTCATAAGGGCACTGTGTCCTGCGGTGCCTAAAACAGCAGCCATATGTGCACTGCAGTACAATGCAAAAAAGATCTATTACCCGTCAGATGGCAAATATGTCATTTGCAGTACTAAATGATATTCAAATTGAACATCACTGCAACCTTGACTTCTTGGTCTACGTGGGTGTACAAATGGCATTCTCTATTGATGTCAATGTTGTCAGTACAGTGCTTCTTACTACTTTCAAGCAACAAAACTAGAGTTAGTAATATCTTTTAATATAAAGAAACTAACAATATTTCAATTCTAAAAAAAAATCGTCGACTGCATACAGCAATCAACAGTCACGTGGCCAGGTACATCGAATCATTCATGTTCTTTTCACCAGAGGCACTTTTTTTTCGACTTTCAATGAAGAAATATAGATTTCACCTGAAGAAATATAGATTTTTCGACTTTCAATTAAGAAATAGATATAAACCCACCTCTCACGAAAAGAAAAAAAAGGAGGTTCGCTTCAGCCAATGTGACAGACAAGACAGTCTCTCCATCAGTGAAGTCAACTCATCTCATGTTCTGGGTAGCTGTCAATCCATTTAATACAGAGGATGTGATCATGGGGCTCCTCTGAATGGGTGTCCATGTTCTTCAACGTTAGAAAAAATTGTGGAAGCACTGTCCTTTAATTACACTTTTTTTTTTTTCACGGCAGTGTTAGGGCTGTTTTTCAGTATATTTACGGATGTTCCCATGCAATCAGGAGCGTTGCAGTCAAATTGTGAGAGTTGGCAGGTATGCCATGGTTAACACATTGCTTTCTATGCATACACTTTTTTTTTTTTCATGCTGAAGCTTGTCAACGAGAAGAATTTTACTTGTGATAATTTTTCATATGTGCAGCAGTAAAAAAAATCACAGCATATCCACGGAGTGAAAGATGATGAGTGGGGCAAAGCATCCGTCTGTCCATCCGTGCGTCCCTCTGTGCAACCCTCCGTGCGTCCATCGGTCCGTCCATTCATGCGTCTGTGCATACATCCATGCATCTATCCATCAGTGTGTCCGTTCCTGCATCTGTCCGTGCGACTGTCTATCAATCCTTGTGTCCACCTGTCTGTCTGTGTCCATCCGTTGATCCGTCCGTCCATCTAGTGAGCACTCCAAGTACAGTTATGTCCCTTCTTTTCATCATATATTCAGCATATAGAAGTACCGCCGTCTAGCGGACATTCCAAGGACTAAATGAGAGGTGACACTCGCGCACTTTCTTACAGCCTGTGCTTCATGTCTAATTCCCACCTTTCACCGCCTCTAGTTCATGGCTATATACTAGTTCACTACATTCATGGCACTGCAGCCCAACGCTCACTTAAACCTTGCTAAAACCAAAGGGGTTACGTCCAGCAAGTTTAACGTGGCAACCCTTTCTGGTCAGATAGTGCTCAAAGTGCATCCTTCTGATACTAGTTCTTTTTAGTAAGCATAAACTTCAAGGCAAGTTTTACTAGAGATTAAGTCAACAATACTCATCTCTGTAAGTTATTTCATCAGAAACATTTATCCTTTTATTTATAATTTATGTGCACGGGTTTCCTCCTCAATTGAAAAGGGTGCACGCGTACTGCTCCTTTAGTCCGGCCATGGAGGTGGCTACCTTCTACTACGACGACTATTACATACATTGCGGACGCACGGCTTAGGGAGCTTCGCCCCCAGAATATCACAACAAAATCCCTCCCTTTAAGATGATCTATCACCAAGAGATAGCAGTACAGCGGCCTGGGTTACCATGATGACATGCCGTGCACCAATGGCTCAAGTTTATTTCATGAACTGTTTAGTTCACCATAGTATCCCTGTGGCCTCGTTGAGTTCATTTTTAGGTCCTGTGTACAGGTTTCACAATACACTCTTTAAACATGCCAAGATTTTGCAGACCGAAACAATACTTAACTGCTCTTTGTTCACCTTGTGGTAACAAGCACTACAATGTCCAAAAGGCAAGTGCCAATCTTGGATGATACATAACTGGCGACCTCAGTCCTTTGTCCACCATGCGGTGGTATGCGTGATTGCTGGGCGGAAACATCAAGTAATTGCAAAATTTTTTTTTCTGTAATTGTTTTCCACGCGCCTCGTAAGCAGGGCTTGAAAACAAAACATCTTGCAGTGGTTGTGAGAAAAGTAAGAGACAATAAAGACATGCCCAAATGCTCACTTGGTGCAGGTGATGGCGCGCTATCCCAAGACTCCTCCGAATCGTTGCCTCCATGAAAAGAATTGGAGCTGTTTGGCTGTGCATTCCTGTTTGGCCGAGTTGAAGATTCTGACAAGCAAAACAAAGGTGGCAATTATGTATGTTAATCTTATCTATAAAAAATAGCTTTTTCTTTATTAACATTTTGCAGTGGCTGTGAGAAAAGGAAGAGACAATGAAGACATGCCCGAATTCTCACTTGGTGCAGGTGATGGCGTGCTATCCCAAGACTCCTCTGAACTGTTGCCTCCATGAAAAGAACTGGAGCTGTTTGGCTGTGCATTCCTGTTTGGCCAAGTTGAAGAACCTGACAAGCAAAACAAAGGCAGCGATGATAGTATGGTAATCTTATCTACAAAAAGAAACTTTTTTTCCATTAACATTTTGCAGTGGCTGTGAGAAAAGGAAGACAATGAAGGCATGCCCGAATTCTCACTTGGTGCAGGTGATGGCGCGCTATCCCAACACTCCTCCGAATCGTTGCCTCCATGAAAAGAATTGGAGCTGTTTGAATGTGCATTCCTGTTTGGCTGAGTTGAAGATTCTGACAAGCAAAACAAAGGCGGAAATTATGTATGTTAATCTTATCTACAAAAAAATAGCTTTTTCTTTATTAACATTTTGCAGTGGCTGTGAGAAAAGGAAGAGACAATGAAGACATGCCCGAATTCTCACTTGGTGCAGGTGATGGCATGCTATCCCAAGACTCCTCTGAACTGTTGCCTCCATGAAAAGAACTGGAGCTGTTTGGCTGTGCATTCCTGTTTGGCCGAGTTGAAGAACCTGACAAGCAAAACAAAGGCGGCGATGATAGTATGGTAATCTTATCTACAAGAAAAAAAAAGCTTCTAGTATTCCAAGCTTAGAACTATATTCCATACCCTTTCTCTTCTGGGCTCCTTTGGAATCGCACAAGAGAGAAAAAGAGCAAAGGAGATTATTTGCTTTGTGTGTTCTCGTTGATGAGGGGAGGGGCTAGCTGAAGCAGAAAATGCTCCCTCTGGCAAGACCAGCAGGGTGGTGCTAGAGTTGCACTGCTGTGGCAGTAACATGTCTTGAAATTTAATATTCTCGTTCGTTATTTCCACTAATTGGCAAGGTGAATGACCACGGCAGTAGGTGGTTTATGGTGTCGTAATAGCACTGAGACACTTCGACTAGGTATGAAATTATAGTAAAGCACACAAGCACTAAGGTTTTTATGTCGCTTTAATACATATACAGCAGAACCACGTTAATATGTGTGAAAAAAAACAAAAAAATAAACATATGATTTGGGGAAAAAACATACGATACGAATCCAGTAAAAATAGAGGCTGACAAGACCATGTTGAGGTAAAAGGGGAAAAAACATTTATTTTCCAAAAACATAGTGGGACTGTTGGATTTTTCAAACTTTTCAGAACGGAATTGGCTGGCTGACTTCTGGCTGGCAGCGAGAAGTCAGCCAGCTAGTTCCGTTGCATAAATATAAAAAAAAGCTGCCGCCATAGCAGCAAACAAAGCTTTTGTGCCACACCAGAGTCTTTTCTTTCTTTATTGCCACTTGAATATATGGGGCTAGGGAAAGTGATACTCTCGAGCATACAAGTTCGGGATACGATCCTGTAGGTATCGCAAGATCAAGCATGACTCACCCAGTCCATGAAAAAAAGTGCCACACCAGTAACGGTGCCGCAACCTCAACTCGGCGCAGTGCACGTAACAAGTGCAGTGAAACACAGTACATGAAATGTCACAAAAGTGTGGAGAGACCCCAAAGGCAACAACTGCAGCTCGAAGTTATAACAACATACTAAGTCGCCCTATGCGTGTTGATCAGCTTCTGTTGTGTCTTTAACTTGAGAGATGTAGTGGCATGTTTGCCACCACTTATACTCGCACCACCTCAAATGTGGAAACGGGCTTTAAAAGATAATGCCAGGAGTAATGGCAACTGACGGCCAAGTCCCCAGTTCTCGCACTTCGATCTGTCAAGTCCATAAAAAGATAGCGGCAAGCATGTATCTTTTTTGACATCTGATAGCCAAAACATTCCAGATGACTTCCAAAACAATTTTGTCCCGATAGGCTCCCGCAGCCCGCAGTCAGCCAAAATCGTCCAGCCAGAGGAACCCGAATGTTAACTGGAGGTGCGCCATGCAATGAAAGGATCGACCCGAAATCAAACAAGCTTTAGGAGAAAAGTTGGGACGAAATGATGTCTTATCTACCATATCCACAGGTACAATGGCAACAATGCCATGGTTACACGGCAAGACATGCTGTGTAGCAGTGGCAGCATATACACTTTCGTAGAGTGGGGGAATGACCGCCTCCATTTTATATGCCCCTTACTGTTAACTCCACAGTGTTCCCCAGCTTTTGCTGTAGCCATGTGCTCTGAGCAAAAGTGTATGCAACAAGTGTACGTCTATGTTTATGTACTGCGCTACAGGTGAATTTGCAATACTCAGTGAAATCGAGCCCAGTGCTGCAGTAAAGGCACATCTTTCTTTAAAGCCATTTAAAGATTTAGGCAACCAGTGTAGCCTCCTGTCTTTAGGTAGGTGTGCGGTTGACCGAGAGCTGAGGCAATGGCTGAGGGGCCACTGAGCAATTCAGAGAACACATTGAGAAGACAATCGAGAAATTTGCAAAAATCTAGAGGGAACCACTGACGAAAGCAGGGATGGCCTGGAGCGGCAAATTAGGCACTGCAAACACACCTGAATGAGTTTCTGGCCGCAGAACCTGTCATACGACCCTGGTTCCAGGAAAGTATAAACGAGGCGCTGCTGTATACACTCCATTCGTGTTTCACTGAATTAGGATGCACGTCTTCAACTTGTACTTTGACCTACAGGGCGTGGTCGCCAATGCTCATACACTCACTTTGTGAGAGGGGTGGTTTCTACATCTTGTGCTTTCAATGTTTTCACTGCGTTGAAGCTACTAACCCCCCCCCTAATGTCCCTTTGCACGCCTTAGCAGCCACATTTGCTGAGCAGCCACATTTACTGTTACGACTGAGCTGCTAGCTAGAAGCGCCAAAGTAGGGGCTACTTGGTTGTGCATTTTAGACACTTTAAGCATACTTCTCGAATGACAGGTGAAAATTGCGACAGTAGCTAGTTCCCACTCATCCTGCATATACAGTCGCCCATGGATTTTTCAAACCTAGCGGGGATCGCGAAATAGTCCAAAAAATCGAACAGTCCGAAAAAATGGTCAAGCCCTGAAATTAAGTTTGATGATCATGATGAGTGGTATTTTATGGTGCAAGGGCATGGCCAAAGAGCGCTATTTCAGTAGGTTAGAGACATGAACAATAATATCATATGTGGCTGTAAAGGGGCCTTAAAATTCCTCGCACTAACGCGGGTAAAAACATGGAGGTAATAAAATCATGGCAGTGGCGTGAAATATGTGCAGTGAAAGTGGATGGCAAAATGTCATGATATAAAATCATGGAGGAGCTGTAGTCACCACAACCACGACCACGATACAGAGGTCGTGCTACGGATCGAAATATGGGGTGAAAGCTGTGGACATCTCTTAAAAACGTGAAAAGTGCTTGCAGTTTAAAAAGCGGACCCCTACAGATGAGCATCCCAGGGTATAGTGGGAGCTGCTGTCGATAGGGCAGTAAAAAGTGCTTTTTTCTTAGAGCATCTAGCTCATTGCACTGGACGAGAATGTGGAGAACCGTAAGTGGTTCTTCACATCTCTCACACAATGGTGGATTGCCGGTAGACAGAAGATATGAATGTGTAGAGTGTATATGTCCTGTTCTAAGCCTTGTTAGTGCTGCTTCTGTGTGTCGTAATTTTGATAGTGGCAGCCAATTACCTAGTTGCGGCTTAATAGCATGGACTTTATGGCCTGTGTGTCTATCCCACGTGCTCTGCCAATACCCCCACAGCTTTTGTTTTAGAAAAGGTTTCAAGTCAAGTGTAGGGATTGATATTGATGCATTGGAAGTGGTGTCGTTGGCGGAAGCAGCCAGCTTCTCCGCCAAAACGTTCCCTTGTAGCTCACGGTGCCCTGGCACCCCGCAGACAACGACATGCTGTTTTGATGTGTACAGTGTGCACAAAAGTGAGTAAAGTGACACCAGCACAGGGTTTCTGTGTTTTTTAGGAGTTTTCAGGGCTTTAACCTCACTTAGGGAATCTGTGTATATTACCGCCTTTTGTAATTTTATCTGTTTGATGTGTTGTAGGACCGTCAGTATTGCATAAGCTTCTCCTGTGAAAGTGCTTGCATCAGGATGAAGAAAACCATCAAGATGAAGAAAACCAGGAAGTATAAAACCATTTTCATCTGCCCATTGTGATACCCTAGTTAAACCTGACGTTGGCACATTGAGATGTTGCACGATTTGAAACCAATCTGTACATCATCGACATATATGCAGTAAAAAATATTACGTGGGAGAGACAGGTGCAAGTGTAAATGGAGTTTATTCGAGTTAGAAAACACAAAACAAAAACAAAAATAGATGCCCAATAATACCATGCTTCATGCTGTTCTTGGGTTTCGGCTATGGTAACGTCGTTGGCAAGCGCATTGGAAATTGCAGCCACCGACCGTTGTGGGCGGCAAAGTTGGTGGCTCCATAGAACCAAGCAAACAAAACTTTATGCCTGTTGCAAAAAGGTGCGTGCAACGTCTCACCTGTTTGGTGGAATTTAACAACATGGTGTGGCCTTCTTTTACCTGCACCGACACCGCACACTACGAGAGCCTCCAGCCTTTCGCCACCAACAAAACACTACTGTCGCGGCCGCAATTGTACCCGCGTGCTCCTGGTCAGTGGCCGAGCACCATGACCACAAAGTGCTGCTGAGCAATCATGAACTGGTGAGAGCATGTGAAGCGCACGACGGCTCAAATACACTTCGCACACCACTAGCACGACCACATGCGCAATGACGACCAAAAAAAACAAACGCCCAGAAAATAACAACCTACCAGCGTATTAATGAGGATGACAAGACTGACTGAAAAAGAAAAGTTTTGCTCTTTTGCTGGCAAAGTAAGAATAGACATGGCCTCTGAAACTGAAAGATTGTGCACACTTCCAATCTTGAAGGCCACACGACTAGCCACTGCAAGCCAAACTCGACCAATCCGACAAAAAATCCAGCATGGTGGCTTTTAAAATCAAGTGGCATAGCTCAAAACATTTGATTTAGACTGAAAAATTGAACTTTGGAGCATAAATTCATCTAGAAAATTGGTTACAAATTGCATTAGTGAAATGGGAACCTTGACAAAGCATTTGTGAAATCTAAAATGTCCAAGAAGTCAGAATTTTTGGAGTCCGGAAAATCCGTCAATGGCTGTACCTATGCTTTTTTTTTTCTTTTTGCGTGTACTTTGTGTTTGAACAGCATGTTGCCGGTGTCAAGCTGTGACCGGTGTCAGTTAGCACTGATACTGAGCTTTCTCTCTTCGTGCACCTTTGTGTTTGAGCAGCGTGCTGTAGATGACAAACTGTGAAAGTTCTTAGTTTTTGCTCTTGTGCCGTGTGCGTTCTCTTCATATGTCTTTTGTGCTAGAGCAGCCTGCCACAAGTTTTGAGCTGCTTGCCATTGTTCGTGTGACATTCATATTCATTGCTGTCTCATTCATTACTTAACCCTTGCAGTGGTAAGAGCGAAGCGCACCACAAATTACATCACAAGTGAAATGCTAAGCCTTGCTCTACTATGAAGAGCCTATATAGCCCTATAATGCATTGCAACGCAGTTCATGAATTCTCAAATGCTCACTTACCACCTTTCTGTCCAGAGGCCATGACGGTGATCTTTTTTCCAAGAAAAACATGGTTATTCAGCTCGCTGATGGCTTCTTCAGCAGCCTGCTGGTCACGTAGTGTCAGGAACGCAAACCTGTTTTACAAGTCAACACCCAGTGCATGTAAAACAGCCATGAAAAAAAAAGCCACTGTGCTCTGTGAAGGTGCGAATAGACGGATGCTACAGAATGTGATTTCACTTTATGCAGCCTGTCACAACATCATACCATATCCTTACACAAGCAGTTTGCCTCACGGCAGCTACTACTTATTTAGATATCCAATAATCATTCAATTTCCATGATCTGTATAATAATACTTACGGCTTCTTGTTATCCGGTTTCTTAATCACCACTTTCTCAGGTCCAAATCTCTCAAACAGCTGGAGGATTTGTTCCTGTAAGTGCCCCAGTATGAGCAACCACATCATTGTTGAAGCAGTATTCCACACTTGAAGCAAATGCATCTCACAGACACACGTGTAGTTGCAAGCCTGCTTTGGCCTACCATAGAGACTTCACTTTCGTACAGCTGTCATTGAAAGTCTTTAATGCAACAATTTCAGTGAAAGCCCCGCCGTGGTGGTCTATAATGGCTAAAGTACTAGTCTGCTGACCCGCAGGTCGTGGGATCGAATCTCGGCTGCGGCGGCTGCATTTGCGATGGAGGCGAAAATGCTGTAGGCCTTTGTGCTCAGATTTGGCTGCATGTTAAAGAACCCTAGGTGGTTTAAACTTTCGGAGCTCTCCACTACGGCGTCTGTCATAATCATATGGTGGTTTTGGGACGTTAAACCCCACATATCAATCAATCAATCATCAATTTCAGTAAAGCCTTATTGACGTCTGTTGATGTTTTCATTTGCTATGTTTACATAAGTCATGCCAGTCCTGTTTTATCTGTACCATATTGGCGAAGAAAAGCGAGCTGATGGGTATGACTGCAGTGTGGAATAGCGCAAAAAACACAGGGACACAAGCCAGGGAGGCAATGCATGCGCTGACCTTCAACTGACACTATAAATTGCCTATATCACGCGGTCGCACGTATGTCGAGCAAACAAAACATTGCATGAAATTTTTACCCCATGAACGTCTCTCTTGCTTAAGGGGGTCATGAAGCACCTCTCGCGCTTTAATTGAAAAACACCTTGGAATGAGTGGGGTGCCTCGCAGAAATGCATAGCCAAAAGAATTTTTCAAAAAGCTAAAGTAGGACCGGAGATACAGCGATCACAACATTTGCATGACGCATTCCCCGCAACACGCTTCATTTCACCGGAGAGGGCAGCAATATTCGCAGCGCCCTGCCCAGTGCACCATGTCACCTCGCTTCAATGTAGCGTGGTTTCTTTTCCGGATGACATGGCAGTGCTACGGCTGCTGCTGGTAATTTATAGTGCCGGTCGGCTGCTTCTCGCTCCACTGTAGCTACTGTAGCTATGTAGTCTGGCAGGAAGTCTCCACTCGGAAGAACTGAATGGCGCTTCAAGCACACGCCGGTTAAATAACCGCGAGCCACCGTTTCGTCCTAGAAGCGAGCACACAACCACTCGTTTGCTGTTGGCAGGTGAGTGTTTGTTTTCTTCAGTTTGATACAAAGCCCACCCGTAGCGCTGTAAACTACTCAAGCTGACTAGGGCAATCATCAAGCAAGACATTTCACGAGAAGGTACCTCGAAATCGTGTGAAGTTTAGCCCGTTTCACTAGGAAACAAGCAGTGAGGTAGGATTCGGAATCACCTGCTTTTTTTTTTGTTAGCTCCCCTACAAAAGGCAGGCTGAGCATAATCCTTCGCCGTCAGCCATATGTTGGCAATATAGGTGGCTATATTGCAAGCTTTCTGTGTCTTATTCTGCGGCGGCAGACCCTCTGTGCAAAGTGCCACTAGCGCAGCATCAACACGATCAGAGTCACATAGATCAGCAGATACGTTTAAGCTTCCCCATGAGCGCAGGTGCCACGATGCATTCGCTCATTACATGATGCCCTATTATAACACCCAGTGGTGTTATCCCAGTGCTATACGTAATTATTAGAAGAGTGTGGGGCAGGGTACTGGGAGGCTGGCACACTGCAGGACACATGCTAGACGCTGGCACGCAGCACACCCGTTTTGGGCAGAAATCGAGCTTTAAATTAGCTTTTGGAAATGGTGGTCTCGGTCAGATCACAATTCTGACTAAAACACAACACTGCAACAAAACAAAACAGTTTAAAAATAAACAGGTGGGTCAATAAGGCTTGAATCCAGCCTGTCGACATACACTGCAATGTGAAGCTGACACAACCCACTATGCTACACTTCTAAGACCGAGAGTGGTGTTTTTACTTTATACCGAATTCAGATGGCCTGTCTTTTCATCACATTGTTTAGAAATGCAAATTTCTGTCTCTCACTACTCGTGATAACCTAACAGAAGATAGGTAATTCATTTGTTATGTGTGTCCTAAGATCAGAACGTCCATCGCGCACGTTTTGTCGAAAAACATATTAGTGTGAACGCAGATGTGAGCTGTATTCAACTCCCAAGCAAACTTCCATGAGCACGCACTCTAACATACGTGGGTGCACTGAGGTCCGCCGATGACAGCTGGCCTCTAACGCACGTGAGTCATCTTTCTGAAGACTCGCAACGAAGGCTTTCGATATCTCAAATGCAACAACTGTTATACACAGTGTCAGTGGGAACAAGCGCATCTGACCTACAGTGCTTTCGATTTATGTCAGCTATTGGCTAATAATCATTTGCGACGTCCGATAACAGAAACGTGAAGTATGACGTCACTCGGCCGCCCACTGACAAAACTGAGAATCGGCCTCTTTGAAAAGACGGCCCTTGAGAAAACAGCAACTTAGCGCTCTGCTTGCAGGCTTTATGCAGCATGTACAGTTTGGCGAATCAGTTCATAGCCGTGTCTGCTTTTCGCAGGATGTGTTTTTGAACAAGCCGATGGGGTGCTTCATGACCTCTTTAAAATGCAGACCAAGTAGCTACTTGTCCTTTCATTGCACAGAGTACAAATGCACGCTCGCTTTGATGACACAACAATATCATTTCGAATAACGCCTTAGACGCCCTACCACTGAGCTATCACGGCGGCTAACCATATCATTTCAACAGGGCGATCAAACAGCTACAGATGTAGCTGAAGCCTTTGTCATCACAAGATTGTGAGATAGATGCTTACGACACCCCTCTTTATCTCTGTCGAATAAGGAACTAGGTTTGCTGGTTTCAGTGTTTTAAGCAGGAAAAGTAAACTGCAGATAATTCTTTGCTGTTGAATGGTCATTGTGAACAACCAATTGTATGTTTATATGTTGTCTCTCTGAAAATAAATGTTAGTCAACAGTTAGTGCCTGTATCATTTCTCCTGCCCGAATCGCTGTGTTTATTGCACCAGTAGTCCACAATGCAATCTGTATCTTAGTACGAGCTAATGAACCCCATAATCACTGCTACAACTTGCCTCTAGAAACAATCACAGTGCCTATATTGCGGCAGCGTCGCTACCCGGAAGATAAACATTCCCTGACACAGTGTTTTCTGGAGTTACAAATACGGTGTGGTCCTATGGGTATATGGCATCATTTGTAGAAAGAAGAGGGAATGATTTTTAGCTAACTTTGACAACTATTCGCAAATTCCAGGCTGCATGCTGCACTGTTTGGATGGCATGTTCTCAGGAGCATTGACTTCAGATCGGCAGCGTTTTCGGATAATGATAAAAACATAAGTTTCTCCGCAAGGACGAAGCAATGAATGCGATAGCAATAAATTGTCATGTTATACAGCATAAGGCCAGCAAGCAACTCTCTAGGATCTGGTAATGTTTAACTCTACAATATGTAAAGAAGTGCTGCTGCTCTAGGAAAAAAATGTTATCCTCCTTGAGAGCGCAGCACATAGAAGGGTATAAGAGCCAACCGCTGATGCCTGTCAAGATTGCTCGCACGCCAGCGATCATGACCACACCCTTAGAATATAAGTGCACAGATACTGCTTCAGCAAGACCCTTCACCACTCCCCCTACCTGTTCATGCTTGTTAAAGATGAACAGGGCGTTTCCTCTGTGCTGGAGCAATCCACAGAAGGTCTAATACGCCGGACCGGGAGATGCTATCGCATGTGCCCTCCAGGCAGTGCAAAAGGGCAAGCTCGTGTGATCTCCGCTTCAGCCGCGTTATTGCCCACACTCATGCGCATTTACTAGCAGATAGAAGATCCGACGCACGGGGTCATGTTACCGATTTGGACTTTATACGAAACATGAGGGCGGTGCCAACACCAAACTTCATCGAGTACGCACATAATTGCTATCCCAGTAAAGTTGTTGCGGGGCCTCTTAATTATACAAAGATCTACACGCTTGCATATTCTTACTCTCAGTCATATAACTGTACATCCCACAGATGCCTGCTTGATCAAGCAGGCAATAAGTTAAGCTTTTTGGAGCAAGTACGTCCTAAAAACATCTGCAGGCAGGCATGCTCAAAGTAACATGCTTTCACAACAAAATTAATAAAAAAGGTATGAAAGCTGACCTCTTCAACAAGGTTTGGCAAATTTGCAAGGAAAACTTCCTTCGACTTGTCTGTGGAGATGTCCTTAGAGCCTAAAAAAATAAATACAGGCCAGTCAACACAAACATAGTAGATATCGCAAAGAGAGCATGACAGACATACCACACAGGCCTATGCACTACATATCACCATCAGCAATGAAACATATTTGCTGAATTGCTCGTATTAAGGGCCCCTCAAAAGGTTTGACAATATTGGGCTGCCGAGCGCAAACCATACATGGGGCATTCATCATCACATCTGCCAAAATTTGCAACGCTACATACCGCGGAAATGGATATAACTTCAAGATGAACCCTGCTTGCACTTCCTTACGTGAGCGCATCCCCAGAGAATGAGGGCATGAAGTATACGTAGGAATTGCCTCCTACAGACAGTAGCGCTGCGACGTCGGTACTGTACGTAAATGACTGTGCTTTGACATCGCCAACAGTAGCCCGTGACACGGCAAAAACTATTTCACACGTGTGTAGTTTGCGTAATTTATTGCTTGAATAGATTTATTTAATAAATCTTAAGATAAATAATGAGACACAAAATAGGAATGTGTGCGTCTTTTTTGTTTGTTTGTTTTGCCCCGTGAATTGCAATGAGATGCAGGGCTAATATGCCTGCGTTTCGCATGCGTTCCAAGTTCCCGCGGTTAGTGCATTGAGCAGACATCAGCCCTGAAAACAAAATTAGCGGTCCTGCGCGTTTAAGCACTCAATATGCTCATCTATCTCTACCGTGTCTAAGCCAGCATTTCCAAACGAGCAAGCACTGAGGCATCCATACCGTAGAGATGGGCAGTACTATACCACAAAATAACGCTGGTCAACAAAACAACGCCGCTCGCACCCTCGGAGGTTAGGCTTGCTCGGGGACGTCCTGCGCACGCGATCGTTTGCTCGGATGCTGGAGAGGATAGGGAAGAGATTTGACTTGCGAAGGCTATGCGGGGCAAGTGGCGAGGGTTTCGATCTCACCTTCTCTCATCATGGTTTCGTATTGCTTCCAAATAATGGTTTTCTCAGCTCGTAATGAACCCATTGAAAAAATCCTGGTGACGAAATACTCTTCTTCGAACACACAACTACAGGCGTCTAACTAGAATTTGTTATGAAGCCTGGTGAGGGACTCTTTAAATACAAGAGAACTGCAGTAACAAATTGCTGGCAAACTGACAGCTAGCAACATAGTTGCTGCGAATGCGCGAGCAGGCTTATTTTTCACAGAGATAAACTCGACCACAGAGTAGCAGGCAAACAATTTTTTTTTCCCATTTACCCCTAATCCCTGCCTTTCCTTTATATCGTTTTTCTTGTTTTCTTAGTACACACATCAAAAAACTTACAATTAGACACAAAAATTTCTGCAGTGTGTCTTGAAAAATATTTGTGCTGCTGCAGCACCTTTGTAGGAACGTTGAAGCGACACTCAAGTCAAATAACAATTTACGTCAGAATGAAAGCTCAATGTATGACAACATCTAAAACAACAATATTATCAAGAACAGTGCCCCACTTACCGAGAAATGAAGGTAAATGCACAAGAACACACGCGCCACAACAGGACATTCTCGAAATTATCTCGACGACATCAGACGGACCGCCTACGATTAATCACTAGTAAACGATGTAGCTGCACTATATAAAGAACCATCCGTGCATCAAGAGATGCGATAAAATGCTTCTCGTTCGTTTCTGTTCGATTCATGGAAAAAATAACTGCCGGGCGTTAATAAAGGGAATAGCACAAGTGGTTTGAAAATTCAATTTTTGCATAGTTACACAGGGCAGGTGGTGCCATCTAGTGGGTTGCATTTGAACCAAAAAAACGTCTGCAATTTTGGAGCCAATGGTGGGAAATTGATCAATGTCATTGTTGCTGCTGTGGCTCCCACTGCTTTGGTCTGCTGCTACTAGCGCAGTAAAGCCGGGCAACGCTGTGCACGGCAACAGTGACGTGAGTCAGTCTGGTCTGTCTGCTTCTTTAGGCGGGTAATTTGAAATGCACTAACCCGATGCGGATCACTAAAACAATATTTATTTCAAAATAGGCCCTTTCTTCGCACGAAAGTAATAGTACGAGGTTTCTGAACCACTATTTCACCAATCAATGTCAACTTAGTACTTGCCTTTAGGGGTGAATGTGCTTGGAGATAAAAAGCAGTCTGGAAACAAAAGGACCTGGTGGAAAAAAATCTCGCGGGAAAGCCAACTTCTGGGCATTTTTAAAGTGAATGCAAGAAGGCGCTCACCATTTTGCAAAGTGCCAATCACCGGAAGCAGTCTTCCAAAGCGTCATTAGTTATCACATTCGCTGTTATGAACATTGAGCAAAGATCCTCCCGATTTCTTGCTCACTTCAGTTACGCGCTGATGAAACATCCCGATATGTATGACAATGGCCAACCTGATCTGGCCGAAAACCACAATCAATATACAAAGCAGTTTAATTCTTTCACCAGTGTTCCATACATTGACTTAATGCAACTTCATAATGTCTCCCTCCTGCTTTTGCCACTAGCCTGCTTTATTTGGCTTTGCAAAGGGCATAGTTGAACTGCAGGCCTGCTGTGTCAGGCGATGCAAGCGTGTTGAAAGGTAGAAATATCTTAAAAGCAAAGCTGTTCACAGTTGAGGCCTCCCCGTCCATTGGCATGCCATTGTTTACCAGGACTTGTGGCATGGCAAGAGTGGGACTTGGTAGGAGAGAAATGGTGATGATGCCATGATGGGCAAAGGTGGGGCTCAAAGAAAAGGGCAAACGAATGAAAGGCGCACACACACATGCATGTGATGGTGAGCTTGAGGAAGGGAGACAGCAAGCAGCGTCGCTGTTTCAACAATGTTCACGGACTGGAGCTTGCCGCAATTCTTCATACCCATTCCACTGCTTTCGGCATTAGGCCAGAGCTAGCTCAAATTTTCAAGCATAGCACCTTCCCTGTTTTAAAACTAAAGTAATGCAGAGCAAGGAGATTAAGCTGAATGGATAGACAGATTGGTATGCCATAAAGCAGCAACATATATATTTCCGCTGACAATGCAGCCTCATATGCAGGAATGTACCGAGGCCACTTCAGATTAAAAAAAGAAAAACACAAATGAAAAAGCAAGAACAAGACACCAATGGCACTACAAGGACTTCCATACATACAACCAGTTAGCCCAAGGAGTTTTACGGGTAGGAAGGAACCTTGTCGTAGGCAAACTACAGATTCGTTGTTGAGGCAAGTCCGATTACCTTCTCGTCTAGGTGGCTCTCGGTGGGCTCCAGTGTTGGGGATGAAACCAGCAGGCTCAATCCTGGCGCTAGCACATTTGACAGAAATGGGATGATTGTTGAGCATGAATGAACCATTGAGGGCTTCTTCTGCTTCTGCTTCGGTAGAGAAGATGACAAAGCAGTGCCTAAAAAATGAAAATGAACAAATTATTAAAATACGTCAATTGTATTCTGTACACAAGTCCCAGATCCTATAACACAAATACTCATGAAGGGATAAACTGACATTATGAGGTTCTTTGTAATCTTTCAGATACGATCTCACACTGAGGGGGCATAAGCAAATTTCACGTCAATAGCCGATCCAATGCCGTCATAAACTGCAAGTATGTGGTGTAAATTACGTATCCCAAAAGTTGTCACACTTCTCTTGTGACCTCAGCAAACACAGGTGTACTCCCGCCTGTTCTCTTATCAGCGTTCTTCACAAGCATGTTGCACCTTAGGCGTTCTAAAAATTAGCAATCAATCCATGCTTGCCACGCACGACCGCACTAACACAGAGCCTGATAGACGATTTGAATTATTGATGACGTCATTGTCTGATGTCATGATCAAACGATCATGACATCAAACATTCTGTCAATCTGTGAGGTATTTGTTTCCTAAGAAGTCGCTTTTTCTTTCTGCTCATAGACATGGAGAGACACCACAAATCAAGTGGGTGTTCAATTTACAGCTCTTCTGTGAAATAAAAAAAACATCAAGTATGATAAACTATAGATAGAGAGTTAGTGCTGGGCTATGTATAACATTTCTAGTGCCATTTGTATTTTCAAGAGGAAAAATTAATGCTAACGATTGCCCTCAACTTATCCATCTCTTAATTTGCCAAGAATTGTCTTTACACAAGTTACAAGATTTCAAAAGCTAATGGCCACATTTGTGGGCTTAGATGAGTGAAAATTGAAGAGGCATTGCCTCAATATTTGTTGGCTGCCTGCTCAAACAGGACAAAAAACAAAACAAGGACAACATTTTTTATTCTGCACAAGAAATTTAAACATTACACCAAAAGTGACCAGTGCCCCTTTTTCAAAAATAGTCACAGGTGACAAAAACTGTTGCTATGGGTATGACCTTGAAACCTTTCAACAGAGCTGAAGATGCTTTGTGCACCAAGACAGAAAGTGCATGCACGCACACAAGCACAAAATCCTTTATGTAAAAAAGCCAATCTGTGCTTTTTTTTTTTTTTGCTCTACAGAGTTTGTGGAATTGCAAGTGGAAATTTCTTGCTTCAGGACACTGTGAATAAGCAACTTTACTTGGAAATATTCAGGCCATCATGACTGGAGGCGGTAAAAATGAACAAAATAGTGCAACAGGAGCAACTGGTTTGTCCAGCAAAATAGTACCACAGTTCATGCTGTGTGGGTTATGGTGTGGCTGTCAGGCTCTCCGGGATAGGCAGACATTTTCCACATAACCTATACAACAAACTGAGCTGCCACTGATTTTCGTCATTGCTTTTGCAAAAAGTGCAACTAATGTCGAAGAAGCTGATTTACCGCAGCGCACAAGTTGAGGTCAAATAAAAAGCACATCAGCAAGCCAAATTCATTGTGTGTGATGTGCTATCTTTCTGTCCCTTTCCTCTCCATCTTTCCATTGCCCCCATCCCTTTCCCAGATGAAGGGCAGCAAACTGGTTATCCTGGACTGGTTGACCTCCGTACCTTTCTTTCTCTACCATTTATCTTAGCAGTTTCGTGAAGATGCTTATCGCCTGCAATCAGTCCAGTATTAAGCCAAAACATACTTAAAGAGAATGTGCCTACATTTGTTTGAGCACTATAATAACCTGCCTCCCTTTCAAACCCCCTCCGATGTTCTCCCATGCAATGAGCTTCCTCCGCCTTTGTGGAATACTGGCTAGGGTTAGCTCGGCTGCGGACAGAAAAGTCCTGGTTTCGATCCTGGCTGTTGGGGTCGCATTTCGATGGAGGAGAAATGGCAGAGACTCCTGTACTGTGCAATGTCAGTGCATGTTAAAAAACACCAGATGGTCAAAATTTCCAAAGCCCTTCACTACGGCGTCTCTCAAAATCATGCAGTGATTTTGTGATGTAAAACCCCAGATATTATCATTATTATTATGCAATGACAGTCTTCATCCACTCTTGCTTGCATGGCGAAAAGACCATGCTGGACAATTTTCAGTTTTTAACGCCACATGTGTTTACACGCGAAAATCCCGGAAACAAAAAAGTCCTCAGATATTCATCAGCCACAGTCACACGAAGTGAGCTTTACTAAATTTTGGCTTCAAATGTAGCACCTTACTTTTTGCCCTGTTAAAGGGCACGTGACGTTTAGGCGATGTTAGTGTTTTCAAATGCCGCACTTTCGGTTTTTTTTATTATTATTTAAGCAGTGGAAATTTTGCATAAGCTTGGGAATTCATATGTTATTTCGGTGGCTCGACTGCTCCTTCAACTACAGGCTATTCAGTGCCATATAGGCAGTTCACTTGTTTCATACTCTCAAATTACGCCCGCAAAACGAAGCAACGGCCGCTGTATGTACGCGACATTCTGTCTCCAAATTGAATGCATGGTTGATACTCACGCTTTCCGCTCTCCTTCGAACCTCATGTTCACGTTTTCCACCGTGTATTTCTCGAAAACCCGACGAATGTCTTCCTGTAATACAGCAAACCCAAAGGGTGACACTTTTGCCGCGAATTTCGGCAAATTTATTAAGATGGACGACAGTTGCACGTTACCTCTCTAGCTTCAGCACCAATGTTTCCAATAAACAGTTTTCGTTTGCCGACCTGATCTGGTCTCGGACCTTTCTGCTGCCGCTGGTCTGCAGAAAGCGCAGCGCATAGACATTCATACCCATGTTCTAGGATAAACGGATGCATGCAGAAAAAATTTACAGCGCGATGTAACAATGCAATATATGCAACTTACCGCCCCAGCCACCATGACCTTTGCTGGCATCTGGCCTGTTTGCCTTCATTGCACTGGCGGGTCACTCAATCCTTCGTGTTACGAGGTCAACAACGAGACAGCACAGGCACTAACAAAGAAAGACCGAAGACATTCGTTGGTACTTGCCAAAAAAAAACCAGTGACAACACGGCACAGTTGCTGCAAAGATGTGGTCGAACTACTTTAGAGTTCTGCGAGCACTTTATAACGCAGATGAACGGAGAAATGTGGTAAACATAAATGTTCGACTGTCAGCGCCGTCAACAAACGCAGGAACTTACAGCGATTGCCATGTGCGAGTGAAAAACATTGGTAAGAAAGATGCGCAGTGTGCCCAACTTTGACTTCCTTTTTCGCTAAACATGGCTGTGTTGACATTTAAAGAAGAAAAAAATTATTCACAATCGCCTCCTCAATAGTAAGCTTTTCAATTCAAAAGTTATGCAAATAAAAATGTATTTGATAATATTATTTAAAAATGGCGCCTCAATTAGGATGCATTGTTCTCATTCGAGGATTTAAGAGACAGAGATATTTGACATCGATGACGACACGGTTTGTTTTTTATTTGTTTGTTTTTTGTTGTTGCAAAAGCGTTGATATGAGCAGCATTGCAACAAGGAAGCAGCGTAGTCTTGGCCGTTCATGAGTGTTCACAAGCTGCCTCCTCTCGCACGTGCGGGCCGCTATTCAAGCACCACATTTGTTGGTGCCATCGCAACCATCGCAATGGCGTCATCAGCAAGTGGAGATAATATGGCATGCAAGCTGAGGGAAACGTGGTCTGGTCACCACATAAACCACTGTGTAAAAATATGACATAAATACAGCGCCCTGTTTCCTCCCTGTTTTTTGTGCTAAATTCTACAAGGATGCTGTACCAACTTGCCCAACAATTAAGCCGCTCTCTTCAGCAATCTCATCAGCCTTCAGTCTACGCAACCAGCCATGCAGTAAGACATGTAAAACCGATAAGCACGGAGGAAGTTAGGGTTTCTCCATTTTTGAAAGGTAGCGATAGAGGTGTGCGCCGACTGGTCGGCGCGCCTCCGCCGATAGTTTTCGCCGCGCCGCCGACGCGAACTGATCGGCGCGCCGCCGCCGCCGCCGCCAACGTTTTTCATCGGCGCCACGGAGGAAGGAAAAGGCGCAATCGACGCGCCATTTATGCGCCAGTACTGACTTTTCACAGATTTCTCTTCTTTTTCATCGTGATGTATAGCTTCGTTTCACATTTTATGTAGCCAGTAAAAACCAGGTTTCTTAGTTATCTTCATCCAGCTTCAGAGACAGACAGTACCACTATGAACAGCGGAACGAGTTCGGCGGCCGCTGCATGAAATGACATATTGAACAGATTGACAAAAAGTAAATGTAACAGTTACAGTAAAGCATAGACACTGCCATCTTAGGCTTAGAAGCAATTTATCTGTTTTTTGTGTCGTAATTAGCTATGATTATGGTGATACGACGTTGAATGTAATGGCCCAGCGTTTTGATGCGTGCGAGTTCGCCATAGCACAATTCGAATATTCATACGGATGGAAAACGGCATCATTATCAGTCCAAGATGGCAGCCTATAATTGTGCCCGAAACAGGGCGTACATAAAGAAGAAATGAAGTGGTAGCAGTGCAGCACGAATGCAGCGCGTTAGATGAAGGGAGGAGGAGGAATAAATGAGGAAGGGCATGGAGGTTAGGCGTTAGATGAAGAACTACACAAAACCCCGAAGGATGAAATCAAAAGGGAGAATTTTAATGAAGATTAAAAGCGTCGAGGCATAATACATGCTCGAACCTACTCAGGGTATATCAGCACCTGTCCGCGGTGTTAAAGTTGATAATTTTCGAGGATGACTACTTATACGCAGCGTCTGAACATGCTGCAGAAAATATTCACCATCTGTTTTATTTTTTAACTTGTCTGTTTGTACCGGCCTTTACCCGGGATGAAGATGCCAAGGCAGTAAGATGGCAAGAGAGAGAAAGGAAGGCTGGGGGATTAATCATATCTTGGCATCCGGTTTGCTGCCTAGCACCGAGGGTTGAGAAATAGGGGCAAGAAAGGGCGTGTAAAGAGACAGAAAATAACACGCATGTGCACTCAGGAGTAAGATGGCAAATTTAACAGAGTATTTATTACATTCTGTACAGACAGGGCGAGAGGTCTCTTGCGAATGAGCTGGGTGGCTCACTCTAAAGTGTACGTTTTGACTTAATCAGGGAATGGGTCCAGAATGCGCTGTTGAATCACGAGACACACACACCATTTCTGACGGTGCCGCTCACACTCGCTCAAGTCAAGGTCTTTGATTGGGGCGTGGCCACCACACTGCACCTGTGACACCAAGAAACTATTGTGGTCGTCTCGTGGAACGTCTTATGGTGTCGGAATGCCACCTCACTTCCCGGCTAAGATGGACAGTACACGGCGGACAGCAGGCTGGCAGCCCTTCGGTGACTTGTTTGATGAACAAAGAACGCGGCCCTCCCCCGTCGGCCCAGGCGCCGCGCGTAACAACGGCTATCCGGTGGTGAGAAGAGGCGTAATAAGCTTGTCTGAGACCACCAGTTTTAAAAAGAACAAAACAAAATTTTAAAAAACTTGCCAGTAGACAATTTACAAAAGATGGCTGGATTCATCAAAAATGCAGAGACCGACATTTGAGCGACATGTCATATATGACATAGTTCAGCAAACTGGTTTTCATCACGTAACTTGGATGGACCTACTGGCACTGGGAAAGGTTAAGAATGATTGTGGCTGACAGATGTACTTCTGTTGCGAAGGTAATGCTCAGAGTCAACCAAATAAAACTTATCATTATATTCAAGTCCTGATAAAAAAATAAGTCAAGTTAGAAAGCTCCTCAGGTGGCCAAATAATAAATTACTTCACCATACTTTATGAAGAAGTAATTTGCTAATAAATAATGCAACCGCTGTTTAAATGACATTCAATGACGTGACCGCAATCAACGGTGTGTCGTCGCTATAAAACGGGAAAGTTATATGTGGACACGATCGGGCGAATGCGGCGGAGAACGAATATGTCACGTAATAAAAGCGATGTGATGTTGCACATTTTCATCTTTACAACTCCGTGCCCTTTTGCTTGCTCGTGATGTGTTCGAAGGAGCTAGCCAAGTCTTAGGTAGAAGTCAAGCAGAGTAGCCGGGGCTGATAAGAGCAACGTTTATGTTCACTATTTACACACTAAAGGTAGCATCATGGAAGCTTGATGAGAGCTTCTGAAAGCTGGTTCAGAGCGTCTCGGTGCTCGCATTTTAAGCCGTGGTCTTCCTAAAATTCTCTGCAGGAGAAAACAATAGACAGTTTGCAATAAACTGCAAGGCAGCTTTTCTGTAAGGTTAGCTTTCCAACCATAAACTCTCGTTCACAGACGGCTTTTCTCGCTCATTTTGTTTTTGCCATTCACCTTTTTGAGATCTTGTGCTCGCGTGCCTTCGCTGGAATTCGGAGAGGTGACATTTTGTTGTACTCGCGTGCTCGCGTGCACTCGCTGGAATTCGAAAAGGTAAAGGCACAATGAGGGAGAAAAGCAATCTGTGAACAAGAGTTTTTGGTTAAAAAATAAACCTTTAGGAAAGCCGCCTTGCATATCACTGTAAACGGACAGACTGCATGTCCATTTAGTCAAGGGCAGTCCAAAGAAATTGCCGTCTTCATCTCCGTCCCCCAAATGGTGGGGGTAGTGGTTAGAAGAAGGCGCCTAATTTCTGCAGCCCAGCAGGGAGCACGGCGCAGCGAATAAAGATAAAAAAAAACGAGAAGGAGAAAGAGAGAGAAAGTCAAACACTGACTTCTTTTCTACCCAGGAAATAAAAAGGATGCACGTTCGGTTCGTCACACGGCGAGAGAGAAACACAACGTAGGTCATAATGCAATAATACGCACAACACAGCACAGTGCAATAACGTTGCATCGCACGTGCAGAATAGGGCCTGCAGCGCTAGGCAGGCTAGGGCCTGGGGGAGTGGAAGACTTGAGAGCACCACAGAGTGTGGAAAACATACCTGACGATGAATCCCAACCTCTCGGCTAATTATTCAGTGCGTCTCGTGGCACGTCGAACAAATCAAGCTGCCTCGATTTCCGACAGCTCTTCCTAGGCCGTCAGTCAGCCAGGCGTGTCCAAAGAGTTTTTGACAAGGGGAGCCAACAGCCCTAAAGAATTCGAAGTATGACTTTCGTGTTGTCCCCTCTTTTGGCGCACCTCGAGAGCGTAGACCCGGAACAAATCAGGGTAGGTGAGGTGACTTTCCGCGAACCTTACCTGCTTTCCAAACCAGTTACTGCATGCAAGCTTCCCCTGAATGGATGAATGTGTGGTTGAAGAAAAAAAAAGACACTATCTTTCCTTGCTAGACCACGCCTCAGTCCCTTGAAGAGAAAATGGAGATTGGAGAAAATAGTTTAGAAGTAGGTAGGAGGAGAAGGTATGGAAGAACGTGACGGTCATGGCTGCTAGAGCAGAAAGAGAATAGGGGCCGTCGGCAGGGCACTCCGAGTCTTACAACTTGGAAATGTGGAGTTGCAACCATGTACGCAGATACCTATGGTCATTCCCACGAGAGAAAAAAAATCTGGATCACCTTTCTTGGGCTAGAATACAGAAAGCTAGCTAAACGAGAAAAATAAAATAAGTAAAGAAATAACCGATAATCTAACCACCAATTGTCACCACAGCTGCGGAAGGAAAGAAGCAAAAACGTAATCCGCGACCTCGGCACCAGCGGCTACACAGAGGCATTTCTTCGTAGAACACTGTGTATAAGAAAAGACACGGGAAACACGACACCAATGGCGCGGCAACGACGCCACGTGTCGACCAAACTTGAGCTCACGGAACAGGGAACGAAGCACAATGGCAGAACACTGCGAGACCACTCGCAACATATTTGCGTCATGCATACCAGTCCCGACGGCACGGTGTACAGCTGGTTGGGTTGTATTGTAGTCTTTCTGAATTCCTTGAAGTGCACAAAGAGCGCGAAAGGTTGGGTACAAGGAACATGAACATAGAAAACGACTTTGCCATCAAGCCTTTTGCAGTGTGTACTGGACGAACGTAGCGACGGGTGACGAACGGCAGGAATTCAGTTCTTATGCGCTTCAGAAATGACTATGAATGGAAAAGTTTTTGAATGGGAATGAAAAAAAAAATCATCAAAAACATGGGTGTTGCTATGTCCGTGCAACAGAACTGCAAGCCTGTTGGAAAAAAATGGCAGCAATATCTCATAAAGAGACGGGAGAATTAAAAGCCTCTCTGATTGCCGAGAAGTATCAGAATTCTTCAATCACGTTACAGCTTGAATAAATTGATTTCCACGAGTGATGAAGGATCACGTATGGCATGAACGGTGCGTTTCTGCCTCCTTCCTTCTTGAAATATGGCCGCGACAATTTTCATGGTAACCTAAATTACGCAGCCACTGTTTAATTGGTAGCAAAAGACATGACAAAACCCATGATCTGTGTCATCGCTACATTTTAACAAAACTTGAAATCCTGCCAGATGGCGCATTGCTATCGGGAAATTTCGAGCGCTAACTAACGCCTCCACGCGACGTTCACAAGCATCCATCCTGTCTCTCTCGTTCTTGTTAGCGCCTTGTTTGGCGCTCACAACTTTCCAGATTGCCACATTAATTCAAAAAGAAATTGAAGTGGCATCTTAGGGCACAAGCAGTTCAACGAAATAGAGAGAGAGAACGGGCGCTCGATTGCTCGCGAATCGTGCTGCTTTCTCGTCTTTGAAGCCACATTAATAATGAATCCGGAGCTTAGTTCTTATTCTCTGTTGATTAGGTACATAATCATAGATCAAGCTCAGTGTGGATTCCGATGTCATGTATTAAAGGTGACCTGGAGTGGCACATGTGTCACAACATGCTGCAAAACCCAATTCCATGCCTTCGTACCGTCATGCTCGTTTAATACGAACATTTGTAGATTGGACTACAGAAACAACATGAAAAGGCCGAGAAATATTTAATTCTTCCGTACGTTAGTAATGTACTTCGTTATGCGTTTTTCTGTTCTCTGGGAGCATATCAAGAGAGTTGTGTAGCATGAATGAACATAAATTGCTGTTTCTATTACACCACAGTCGTTGAACGGTGTACTCTATAAACGCATCATCTACAATAAACTTCGTGCCAGCACAATGCATAAAATGCTCAATTACATCGCACAAAAAAACGCGGATTTCACCGAAAGAAACTCGTAAACCTCATTAGATATTCAAACGTCAAATTTAGAAATAGCACTGCCATGAACGAGATTAACTCCATGGCCAAATTTCACTGCAAAAAGCGCTTGAATAACTGCACCTTGCAGGTATGCAATATACATTGCATGAAGTTTTAGAAGTGTGGTGACATTATTAGTTAAGGTTACATTGTTTTAGCGTTGAATTAGCTTTTTAGGCACGTTTACTGTGCTTTTAGAGATAATATTTCACCTCATCGGTAATTTAGTGACGTCATTTCATTTCCACATATTTAAATGAGAGTTATGAATAGTTGATATCCAAGCATTTTTTTAAAGATATGTGAATGGTGTTTATCAAAGGACCAACCCTAGAACGAGTGTCGGGGAGGAGAGGGGGGGGGGAGATATGAACAGTTTATAATTTGAAAAATAAAATTTTCGGCTTTACAAGCCAGAACGTCAATACGACACCAAGGCACGCCATAGTGAGAGGTTTTAAATATTCGAAACCATAGGTCGGCAAAATAAATAGAGCCTATACATAGACTCTCTCAGTAAATAGGCTTTTATCTTAGGACTCAATATAGGGCCCAGCCTATAGCTGAAATTTCAGTGACATATAGGCCACCAAAATATTTTTCTCTCGAAAGAATTTTCGCGATAGACTGATTTCAATGGAGTAAATTAGCCCGACTTTTTTTTTCGAATACACCTGAGATAGTCGACAAAACGTTTAGGACGTTTGGCGGGGAACGACCGATCAAACTTTACCTGGATACCTATCACTTTTCGTCTCCACTGTCTCTTTCTAAGTTCATGTTCTTCCTTTCTTGACATTCAACTTCACAGTATTTTAACAAATCCGCATCATATTGGTTCTATAGAAGAAAATAGCTTGTGGTATACGCATCTTAAACAAAACTTGGCCGTGCACTTACGCCCCATCTCACTGTTTTGTATCCATCATTTCACCGTTCTCATTTCACTTACGGTATTGCCGCGTGGTTGCGACGTCAAAGAAGATGGTACGTGGGTTGCTCAAGACGACACTTTTTATTGAGTGAACATGTGCATAGGAAAGTGCAAAGTGCTCGAAATTCGCGCTTTACACAGATAGCGGTAATCAGAGCATTGGTCGTTGGTAATATGATCTGCGCGAAGGTACGTCGCCATTTATACACGTAGCATCCATATCGTAGGTGTCTCAAGCTTATCAGAAAATTCTAAAATAATCTAGAGTGTTCGCAGACAGCCAAGCGTCCTTTGCGCAAGGCAACTGATTAATATGTGGTGTTTAACGTTTCAAAACCACCACATGATTATGAGAGATGCCGTAGTGGAGGACTCCAGAAATTTTGACAACCTGAGTTTCTTTAACATGCACCCAAATCGCAGCACATAGGCCTGCAGCATTTTCGCCTCTATCGAAAATAAAGCAGCCGCAGGTGGGACTTGATCCCGCGACCTGCGGGTCAGCAGCCGAGTACCTTAGCTACTGAACCACTACGGCAGTGCCTTTGCGCAAGACTGTGACATAAAAATACAAGCGAGCGTGGCAGTATAATAATGTTGCGATAAAATTTCAGCAGATGCAACATGCTTCAATGTGGATGCCATTTTCATACAGAACCGTCATCGCGTGGCCACGCGTTGCACGGTGGATCGACGTCTTTGGGTATTTTGAGTAGGCTAAATTTCTACCTAAAACATACGGCGTGACGACAGCACTCACGTTGACTGTAAATATTAACGAAACGAAGTGCACGCTTCGGTGGGATGATATGCATATCATTAAGAAGCTGTTGTGTATTTCTCAAAGGTCGAGATCATCAATGATCGAGCAACCCTTCTGGATGAAAGGAATATATTCATTTATTGTTTACAGCCAGCCTGTAGACCGCAACAACTAAAGGTGTGGGCCGACATCACTCCTGTAAGTCTATTTAGTGATGTATCCGTTACAATAAAAAGTAACTAAATACCTCACTAGTTACTCAAATAAGAAAAAAGGGGAACGTTTCACGGCTCCACCTTATATAGATACATAAAAAGGTAACGCATTACCGTTACCGTAACCGAAAAAAAACAGAACGAATGTTACCTCTGCCGTAGCTCCGGAGTCATCAGTTTTAATCAATGTGTCTTTGCTGCAGAAACACACAATGATAATTTTAAATCTCAAATTTATGTTTCACACATACTAACCCAAGCAGGGATTATGCTCAAAATGTTCAATTAACGAGAATTATTTGTACAAATGTACTGAACCTTAGCAATGTCATATAGAAGCTTATTGATGCCTGCACATGTGATGGCTTCTGACTCTGCAGTGACACAGGATGAAACCATTTTTTTTTCATTGGAGCATTATACACAAAGTGAGGTCCAATAATCCACGGTATTCATGAAGAAACTATCACTGAACTCTCAAGAAATTTACAAATATCGGCCTTTTCTTGATCCTTCAGCACCTCCAATAAAGCAAGTCGAAATCGCCACTGTTGGATCTAGCCACCGGATTGGCCCGCCGCGCGCCAGTAGGCAATCACGGAAGCCTACATTGGTGCCTTTTTATTAGAGGGGGGGGGGAATCGGGAGATGTCGTGGGGAAAAGGGGGGGACACTTACAAGTTTGTGACACCAGATGTGCCTTGCAGAGACTTAAGTCTAGAAAAATCACGTCTTGCAACACACATCTTGCAATAGCAGCCTTTTTTTTAATATGTTGCAGGTTTTATTTTTGTTTATATAAGAATTCAAATCATGCCTAGAAATCAAATATACAAAAGAACAAAGGTTCCCAGCACTCGTAATTGCATTGTTCTACTGTGTCTTTTCCGGAACAAGTCGAGAGTGGCAGTTGCTATTTCGATTTCTCACACATCTGATGGGTATTGAGCACGTGAACACGCTACAAAAAAGCATTGAAAAGTTGAATGTTTTATACATACTTATCAAGCATTCTTATTTGTGACGTTTTTAAGAGAAATTTTAATGGGGCCCACTTGCAAGGGGTGTTCCCCTCCCCTGACCAAACACCAAGGGTTCGGGGAGTCAACGTTCTCTGCAGGCGTGGTCAACGGACGCCCAGCTCGTGACCAGTATGGGCTGTCTATCTGAGTAAATATTGCATTTGCTCTCATCTGCACATATGACCATCGACAGGTTTTTGTCTTGGGGGGATGCAAATCCTTCTTTCAACTTGCATCACGACTGAGGGAGTAGGTCGTGTTGGTGTCGCTAGAGTGGGTAGCAAGTGCTGGTGGAGCTTGAAGGGTTCAAGTGTCCTTTTTGCACCACCCGCCTCGCCCATGTCTACACTTCATTCATTGAACACCGCGCTGAGAACTAGTTGAATAAATGCGCAGATTTGTTTCCTTCCGCATCCTATACCGCTGCATAAAAGATTCTCACATTGCGAAAAGTAGGTATTTTGATTCGTTTGAAGGAAAGTTACATTCAAAGCATGACAGATACTCAAAAAAGCGGTTTCATGCAATCGTAATAAGAAAACTCGAAACAGAGGTGCTTCTTCTTTTGTGTAGCGTACAATGTAAAAGTAAGATCAGATCCGGAAAAAGCGAAATGAGTGACGTGCGTCACTGCTTGCTCATTGAAAAAAGGTTTCATGAAGTATGACATTGCCAACAACAACAACAACAACCTAAAACAACATCTTAAAGTAAAAAAAGCAAAGTGCTGCACATTTACCGTAGAACATGGACATAGATTGAAATACGCGTTATTTTTTCATGAAAGCGAAATAAAAACTATTTTACAAAACGCTTTGCATTCATCGGGATGTCGACACATCTGTGTCGTGTCATTTATGCTATTTGGATTAAAATTCCCGAATTTCAACTAATTCAGTAACCTGTGGCGGAAGAGCCTTTTGAATTTTCAGTTTCGGTTTCTGCGCCGCCGACGCCACCGCCGCCGACGAAAATTGGCCGCACGCCGCCGCCGATGAAAAAACCGGCGTGCGCCGACAACGCCGCCGCCGCCGACTCTGTACGACCCCCACGCCGCCGCCGGTCAAAATCGCCTCGGCGCACACCTCTAGGTAGCGACAACTGCATGCACGTCCTAGAGTCACTGAGTGACGCTAGTGACGCTAAGCCATGTTGATGGGCGCCGCCATGTTATAGTGGTTAGAAAGGTTTTCTAGTCACGTGATTGAGCTGCGCGCGGGAGCACAAAGGCTGACATGTTGTTGTTGTTGTTGTTGTTGTTGTTGTTGTTGTTGTTGTTGTTGTTGTTGTTGTTGTTGTTGTTGTTGTTTTTCACCTATTATCGTTGCGCATACCCACTATGGGGGATTGGCCAAGAATCAAGTGGTTTTGAAAATTATTGGTCAGATTTAGAATAATGGAGATATAATACAGAGATTACCAGTAACCTAGGAAAGGGTGGTGCTTAATGTGTTGCATACAATTATTTAAATAAGGAAACGAATTTATTCTTAAAATAGAGCAATATTCTGATTTTTATACGTATATAATTTTGTAGACGTGTTAGAATAATGAAACGGATTAATTAGTCAACCTATTAGTTTCATTAATATAGTTCCGGACGGCCGCGCATACTGTCGCATTAGAGAACCCAGAAATGGAAGCTCCAAAAGACAAAATGACAGGCACAGATAAGTCCATACCAATACCACGTAAAGGTATTTCTAAACGGGTTTTTCGTAATGTGTTAAACCGCCTGCAGGTCAAAAAAAAAATGATCTATTGTTTCCAGTTCATCACAGAACGCGCACAGTGGCGAAGGTGCCTGATCAGACCTGTGTTTAAAGAAATTTAGATTTGGTACCCGGCAACGCAGCCTTGTGATAACTACTTCTTGTTTACGAGTGCGGCAAAAGTCTATTCGCCAGGGATATAATAAATTGCGATATTTTGTAGAGTTTGTTAGTGATGTGCCTCTAAAGACTTCCATAAGCGTACGTCTGCGGAATCTAGCAGCAGTCACATAAGCAGATGATGGACAGTGCGGTAGAATATCGGTTCGCTAATTGACGACTTAGCTAAGGAATCGGCTATTTCATTTAGAAATAAGCCTTTATGTCCAGGCACCCAAACTAATCGTACTTTTCTCAAATGCGCAGGCACTAGTGCACGGAACGCCTTTGTTACTTATCAGCACCAACAGACAGTGTCGCACAGAGAGATAGGGAATCTGTTATTATGACAGCTGATGTAATTGCTGTATCTAACTTGCGTAAGGCGAGCACTATACTGCCAGAAATTCAGCCACAAAAACGGGTATAAAAGCGGGTAGTCGAAGGGAATAAATCCAATCTAAAATGGGGCTGAAAATACCAACCCCTGACTTATCGTCACATTGCGATGCGTCTGTTGCAGTAATAACGTTCGTTGTAATACTGCGCAGGTGATCGTGTAGTAAATCATCCAAAATATTATGGGGAAGTAATTTGGCATTATTAGGGAAAATGTCGTCAAATTGAATTTTCACAGGGTATGAATTATCACGACTCGGCATGATGTCGCATATACGTACGTTTAGAGGCTCCAGTAAATTTTGCACAAATATAATTTGTGCGGTGTCAAATCACGGTCATCTAGCACCAAAAAATGATTCCGGAGTGAAAGTAAAGGCTGTTTCTGAATGTCGTAATGGTGATTCATAAATTCTTAAGAATGTCCGAACAGACAGAAGGCGAATTCCACAAGAAAGCGGAGGGACCCTGGATTTGAGATACAACACATTGTTGGCAACTGTTTTGGGCAGGCCAAGGCGTACGCGCAAAGCTTCTCTTTCCACAAGAGTTAGAGGCCGCAACTTGTAAGCTGGAACTCCAGAGAAAAGTACACAACCAAATTCCAAAATAGGACGAACGTACATGCGATATATCATTACCAATGTGTCTCTTTCTCATACCTATATGCGGTAGTTGCTTAGCCTATGTAATATGCCAATGGCTCACACACCTTTTCCAGCGATATATTCGATATGAGGTCGCCAGTTAAGCGATGTGTGATAACTTACTCCAAGCTATTTAACAGATTTCACCTGTGGTATATCCTCATGATGGTAATACAGAGATATGTGCACAGAGTATTGCAGCGGCAAAACAAGGAGGGCACATTTACTCGGATTAAGTAGAAAGCTATTGCCATCGAGCCAGCTCTCCAATATATTAGGGTATGCCTGCAGCCGTTCATATAAGGTCTGAATGTTATCTGCCATTGCAAAAAAAACGTGATATCGTCTGCATAAACATAAGTTGTTACATCCCGTTTACGTGGAATGGCACTCATTAGTAAATTATATAGCACCGGAAAAAGCACTGAGCCTTGCGGTACTCCCCTCGTTTGTGTATGAGTAGATGATGAAAATCCATGAAAACCCATCTTTAAAACAATAAAATTTTCTGTCTGCAAGAAAATTGTGAACCACGCTACTGCGTATGATGGAAAATCAAGTTATTCTAATCGATCTAGCAAAATACAGTGCCCTGCGGTATCACACGCTTTAGCGATGTCTAAGGTAACTAAAGCTGCATATTTCTTATGTAGCCTATCTAATTGAAGCCGACTTTCTAAATCAACGTGGACATCCCAAATTGAACAACCAGCCCTGAACCCAATTCGACAGGGGCTTATTAGTTCGCATGTCGAGTTCCGTATCTGTTGCAGCACTCGTGGTTGGCTGAGGCGTATGTCGGTCCAATTGGTGCACCTGTGTTCCTGACTGCTTAGCCTTGTCTGCAGATGCAGAAAGTTCATCCAACACTACATTGCGTAGCTGAGTGGCATCGCCAGTAATGTCCGATACTGCAGGTTCTGTACCAGTCGTAACTCTTTGGCAAATCTGAGTTGAAAGAATTTGCACCAAACAGTGACAAAGGTTAGATATGAGTTTATTCATTGCCTTACTCACTGCCTTTTCCACAGCAGTTTCAATAGTCTGATATATTTCAGTCTATACTGGAAGTGTAGCACGCTGTAATGCCAGAGTATCCAAAAGACCTGTCTCTATGTCAATGGCTTCCCTTCGAGAACAGCGGCGGCGGTCAATAACTTCTAGGATTTGAACCTCCTTGGAACGAGCGGAAAAAGTCAGAGTTGTCGGCGCAGTGACTGCCCCCACAGAGACAACACTTTTCCGCTGTTGCAGTACACTTGCTTGAAGGATGGCTCTCTCCGCAGGTGCTACAACAAACGTTAGATTTACATCCTCCCGCACTGTGGCCGAATCTCCAGCAGTTTTCGCACTGAATCGGACGAGAAGCGAGGGGCTCTACTCCAAAGATCAATGGCCATAATTTCATTTCTGACGGGCATTTTGTGCCCATAAATGTCGCGATGACAGATTCGGTTGGTACTTTCTTTTTGTCAACTAGGCGATTACATCGGTAAATAGAAATTACGCCTGCTCCAGAAAGCCTGTCTAGGGTCTCAGCTGAACTCAGCTAGGAGTCGACTCCCCGTGCAAGGCCTTTGGTACATGCAAGGCGAGGTGGAATGAAAGCACTCACCGGGGTAGCAGCAAACGAGGTGCATTGGAGAAGATCCTGCACGCAGGTCTGATCCGGCGACCTACACACGATACCTCCTCGCCCAAATGGGCGCACATCTGTGATAATCTGGAAATAGTTTGAAGTGGTTTTGAGTTCCTTTTGTACCGCCTGAGGGTTCGTAAGTCTGATGAAGCCTCCATTTGTAGGTACCAGGGCCACGGGAATGCTGTCGATATACCACTGCGGAAAAAGGAGCCTAGCGGCAATTCATTAGATGGCAGGGACGCTGACGAGGCGGATCGCGCCTGGCCAGGAGAAGTAGTCGACATGAGCAATATGGATAGGGTTAGACTCAGAAACAGATAAACTAGAGAAACGGACTCTAATACAGCAAGGTTAAAACCACTCAATCCTCAGCCAAGAACCCCCAGCAGGATTCGCACGGGCAAGCTTGAAAGCGTGGTCCTGAATGGTCTTGCGAAGAGTCTTGCGAAGGGTCAGCTAACGCGTGAGCAGCCAGCAGTGCCACCTTCATTTTCCGATGTTGACATCACAGCCTTTGCAGAGCACGCGCGCCTCTTCAGCGCAGCATGGACAAAATTCAGTATGGCGGCGCCCAGGGAACTGTCTGTTAAGCCGCTCGAACCACTTAAAAAAACAAAAAATAGACATAGGCAAGACATGTAGCGCGCAAGCAAGATATATTATCCGCTGGTCATTAAAACAAATAATAAATTCTAAACAAAGACAACCGAACGAGGGGAACCCAGAAAGTGAATTTCACAATTGCATATAGGTTGTCAAAAATTGTGAAACTCACTTTGACTTACTCATCAAATATATTAAACATCCCTCACATGAGAGCGCATGGTCCAGGGGTAAAAAAAAAATCAAATACAGTGATCTATTAGAATTTTTCTTTTACCTGCACGCTAGTCGCGCCTCTCAGAACTCTTAATACCAAAGGTCGGCCGGTTCGGCCAACCAATGATGAGATAAGTAGAATATGATCACGCTTGGCGTCGACTTCACAGCGCTGTGTTATCGAAAGCAACTCCACAGAATGCACAGAAGCGACCGTGTGTACCGCAACGAATCGATGTTTCATTCAGCGTGGTCTTCTCTTGCTGCAATAATAAGACATCTATTCACGGCCATAAGCTACTAATATTGTGATCAACATACCATCAAGGAAGAAGAGTATTTATTGTAACTGCACTGGCAGACCTCGTTAAGGACCAACCAACCACGTCTTTGTAGGGAAATGAAAAAAAAAAATTGAGGCAGAAGAAGAAGAAGACTCATTGGAATGTCATGTACGCCGTCGAGATAGTGGACGGCAGATACTGCTACGTCCACAAAAACAGGTGAGACGAATCTAGCTTACATAGTACTATTGTTTACTGTAGCTTGCTTTTAATTAGAATTCAATTCGAGTGTCCCAGGGCTTTCAGTGTTTTAATTTGCCATATCTCCTGCTACACAAAACGGGCTATAGTTACAGTGCACTATCGTTACTCTTTATCTATTTTACTGTCTTTATTTTGATTTTTTCTTACCATAAAGATACAGCCAAGGTACAGACGAAACAAATAACCGCAATCATGGAAATAGCTTTTGTATAGTAATAAAAATTTAATATTATGTATTTTACATAAACTCTCTCTCTCTCCATGCACTTTTCTTGTACTGAGAACAATCATGCCATTTTGGTCGCTAAGATAATCGTCGCGCGGGTGTTGCATGAACACCAAGCAATAGAATAAGTGTCACAAGCGAAAACACTAAATATTTTTAGGTATGTTAATTAATAATATAACTATATGAACACTTCATTTATATTATAATTAAATTAAATTTTAATTGACTATATTAAAAAGCTTCTCACTCATAGCGCAGCCCTCCCAGTGTGACTGAAGTTTGTATAATAGAATCAGTACATACTTCAGTAAAATGACTTGTAGGGTACTGCGCAGTGGCCTATGCTGTTAAATTTGACATTACATTTTGCTGATACTGAAAAAGCACTCGTACATTAGGAGCACGTTCAAAAAAGAAAACCTTGATCAAAATTACTTTGTCCTCTATACCACAATCGTTCAAATCGTATCAATGTTTTGGTACTTAAAATCCTAGAAATTGCGTCAAACTTTTCGTAGCTTTCAATTGGGCTCTTTTCATCTCGTCGAAGGTGTGTTTCGAGCTCGCTTTTCGTGAGCAGGTAGACATTGATTATCCATGGCACAAACCAGCCCTCTTATAAAAAAAAAATACTGGGTGCGGTACCTCACTGTGGCAACGTTAAATTTTGCCGAGAATCATAATCTATCGGCTGTTGACGTCACAGAACCACTGCATTCCCCTATAAGGGACATTTTAGTTGAGGGCTACGCAAATTGGGACTACCTGGTGTTCTTTAATGTGCACGTATATAGGCTTCAAGCATACCGCTTCCATTGAAATGCGCCCGCCGCTGCCGGGATTTGATACCGCGACCTTTGGGTCAACAGTCGTGCATCGTGACCACTAGAGCAGCATGGCGCGTCGATTTGCAACGCTTTTGCAATACAGCGCTTTTTGTTGGTCTTCGATCGCTCACTCCACAGTATCTCTTTAGCCTAGAAGAGTTTCTCAGTCGAGGATGCCTCTCCTGTTTCGTTCCGCGAAATAAGTTACACGTTGTAACTGACAGTACTTAGCAGCGAGAACACAATGCATGACAAGCGCATCGCTGTGCACGTCCTTGATCGGCAAGGCGGAATGCTTTACCATTGCACTCGCGATCAAACCATAGGAAGAAAGGGACAAGCCACAATTATCATCTTCGACTCGCAGGAAGCGTGCCGTTTCTTTTTAAAAGGCCGCCACCCAATAAAGAAAAAGTAATTTACTAGAAGGGAATTGACGAACAAACGCAGACTGATATGGTGTCCAGGACACGCACGACTGGATAAAAACTGGAGTGTCAACGCTCTTGCTCGAGGGCTTACGAACCGAGCGCAACTCCCTCGACTGCACTTTCAATCCTTCGAAACATTCCAGAAGAAAACTAACGAGGAGGATAGCGACCCATCTATAGAGTGACCCCTCGCGAAATTGCTAACCAGCGAGGCACGCGTCAAAAATACAGCGCCTCCCACAAATCATTAGAAAAAGAGGACGCAATTGACCTCCGTAGGATTCAAACGGGGATCTTTCCCAACCTGCGAAGATTGAACAATTTTTTTTTTTTTCAGCGCTGTATGGGCACGCCTGTTCGTAGTGTGGCAGCTCAGCATCGCTCTCACATTTCGTGGGGATTTCTAAACCGACCACCAAATTTAGATACATTTTTAGGTCAGTATAAGCTTTCTAAAACTTTCGAGCAATGGGAGGCCCAGCTCGTCAGCTCTGACCCAGAGGTACCGCTTGCGTTCCTGGGTCATGTCAGGCAGCTGCGGCAGCAGCCAGTGGATCCCTAGACTTTGGGCCCTACCCGTCAAGCTCATTACCCCTGTCGCACACTCTTACGAATTAAGTTCTTCTTCCTAACGCGTTCTATTTAGGTATAAATTATGAATTCTTTCGACGCGATGATGACCCACCATGATGATCGATTTGTTACGGTGCTAGACTGCTGACTCGTTGGACGCGAGATCAAATCCCGGCCGCATTTCGGTATAGAGGCGAAATGTTAGAGGCCTGTGTGCTTAAATTTAGGTGCTCGTACGTCAAGGAACACCAGGAGGTCGAATTTTCTGGAGCCCTCCACTACGGCATCCCACTATAATCATATCGTGGTTTTGGGACGCGGAACCCACAGTTATTATTATAACTTGGCTCCCCATGTATACACTGGTGATGCAGGCACGTGCACTCATTGCGCGCCCTCTGCATAGAGCGCGCATCGGCGTTGTACCGGCTTCGCTGTCCGCATGTGATGCGCGGGCTGCGGCGCCTATCGGGTCTGGAGCTTCGGCAGTTGGCCGACAGGGTGGTCGGCCAGTCTCCCATGCGCCAGGTGGCATGGCGGGACCTGGCGCCCCTGTGCGTGCCCCACAGGCTGCACGAACTGCTGCTCGACAGGCTGCTCATCGCGCACTACGACCTGCGAGCTTTGCTGGGAGTCGTCGAGCCATCGGTGCTGACGCGGCTGTGCGTGACCAGGGTGCGTTCTCGCCTACGACTACTGCATGCAATAACTACAACTACCAAGGCCCTACACTCGCCCATTAAAAAGGGAACAACAAAAAAATCATCATAAGTGATGAAATTTTAAACGCATTGCGCAACAAAACCCAGTTGGAAAAGAAAACGAGAGACACGACAGGGAAGGGCATAGTAAGTGCTGCACTCTTTCTTTTCGCATCTTTCTTCTTTTTCGTATACACACTTTATGGAGGTTCCGCTGCGGAGTGTGTTGGTACGCGCGTGTAACGCAGAGACAAAGCGTGTTGATGAGAATCTCGATACCAACTAACTTTATTGTTCGTTCAGTTTGGTATACTCGGGGACTGGTTTTCCTTTTCTCTCCCTCTGCGCACCTTTGTTGCGGTGCAGAGGGAGGGAAGAGATCGAATGTCGGTTTGGATGGGTGGATGGATATATCCGGCTGCGCCTTTTAGATCGTGTGGTGGCTCACGCCACCTAGTCATATAGTAGGTACTTATCAATGTGTGTTTAAGGATTGAATTTCACTTGCACCTCGATTGTAGCCACCAATTAGTTAGCCCCCTCCTGGTTATTTCTACCCGTTTAAAGTCTATTTTGCCTTCACTGTCCCCCAATGCGTTGAAACACTCGGTGCCATTATCTTCTACAATAGGGTGGAGCCCTTTACAGAACATTATCAAATGTTCAGCCGTATCCTCCTCCTCTCCACACGCACTACATACGGTGTCTGTGCCTTCGTGTTTTGCTCGGTATGTCTTGGTCCACAATACTCCCGTTCTAGCCTCGAAGAGCAGCGAACTACCCCAAGTGAAAAGATCTATTTCCTGCTTAGAAGTTTTTGCTTAAAAGTTTTAAAAGCTTAAAAGTGCTTAAAAGGTTTGGATGGATGGATGGATGGATGGATGTGGCTGTACCCTTTAGATCGGGCGGCAGCTAACGCCACCTAGCCGTAATACTTAGTGAACTAACCATTACGTTTATCTTTTTTTTTTCCCTTTAAATAATGAAGTTGAGGATTCGTACTTCGCAGTGAAGGGTTTAATTTTCACTCGTGCCTTGACTTTAGCCACCAATCAGATAACCTCCTTCTAGTTAAATCTACCCACTTAAAGTCTGCGACACGCTGCGCCACCTGCTGCGCTGTGGCACAGTTAGAGTTTACCACAGAGCACCGGGAGCACGAACGAAATGAAACGCCAGAGCGGCCACGTACTGGCTACAGGTTGAGGCGATCTAGCGCACCTGTTCCTCTTGCATGGGTGGTAAAATTCAGTCTCTTGGGGAATTCCCGTGTTTGTCGCTCCCGTTGGTGTGGGATGTGCCGCTGTTCTGCAGGTTTCAGGCGGATAGGTGGACGTTGCTGTCGTGGACCGGTTGGTTTCCATGTGCGCCGGCTGGACTCGGTTCAGTGACACTTCTTGGCGGCCACGCCTTTTGATGATAATCGTTTTTTTTTGCGTGGAGGATAACTTTGAAGCGGTGCTTGAAGTGCTCTTCATACTGCATCGTTACGCAAAAAACACGTGGCTACACGACTCGAGTTCGCTGCTCACATATGTTGTTTGTGTAGGCTGTCGTGCAGGTATAGGCAAAGCTTTCATCTAAAATTCCACCTTAGACGTTACCGGGGCAACGAATGCCTCGCACACGCCCTCGCAGCAAGCAGTGACATTTGAAAGAATACTTATACGTTATTTCCCAAAGTTTCTAAGAAGAATGTCAAGAATACGACACATACACGCACACACCTACAGCAGAGCGCACCCATGCGGCGCGAATTACAAAAAAGCACTCGCCAAATCTAGCTTCTTCACGGCAACAGTATTCATGTGGGAAACACATCTTCAGTTACCTCTTTCTTCAATGTTTGGATTAAATCTATATTGGTATCAGTGAGTAAGCAATGGAACCAATGAAATAACACACGACTCCACTCGAACGTAGACTGGAATTTCGCAAAAGGAGCAATTTACTGAAATTTACTCCCGTAGTGTTACACCCGAACTGACATTTTTCTTTCGTTCTTACTGTACTTTTGTTTTCTCGCAGATTTGCATATCTTATGCAGGCAAAGACCGAAACAGCGGCCAGATTTCAAATTTGGCGCGACAGCCTGCATATACCGCTACTAACCAAAGATTGTTGACTCCTGTTGGGACTTTTGTTTGAAAGCTGGAATTTCGAAGCACTTACTTCGTTCGATAACGGGGAGGCGTAGCTTTTACACAGAGTGCCACGTTAACGCTGTGCCACCCGTTTTTTCACATACGTGCTGTTTTGCATCACGCAGAGCATAGCTCGTCGAGCAGAGCATGTGGCGCTTGTCTTCGCTCTTTCTCACCAGCCATATACGCGTGCGCAGCGTTTCCCTTCAGAAAGGTATCACAGCACCATATTAAGTCAATGTACGGGGCAGACTTCGCCACCCCCCTGAGCTCGCCTATGCTCCAATCATTGTCCGCTTTTGCACTGTGCACGTCATCATGGAATAGAAAATCCGACTGGTGTTGGCGCTGCTACTTTGATTGTAGTAGCAACAACTACTACTAAGATTGCAGCGCTACTTTTATTATAGCAGCAACTCACTCGAAGGTGAATCTACAGACGGTTGCAATCGAAGAATAAATACAAACTCCGCCTCAAGGCATGCAGCGCCTTTGCGCTTACCCATGTCAAGCCACGTGATTTTCGCGGTAACTATACGTATTTTAATATCCTTACTATATATGCACATGATAATAACTATAAGATCATTGACCCTAAAATATCATGCTTCCCCGATCACTGATGTAGGAATCTATGCTGAAATTTGCCAAGAAGTTCAAACTCTTAACCGAAAGCCACGTGTCTGCATGAACAAATCGCCTACTTGTAACACTCGAAAGGGGCTTGAACTCCTGGAAGAAAGCAAGTAGAGTTGAACGAAACAGTTGTGACGGCAAAGGGCAGAGTTTAATTTTATTCTTAGATTGAAGCCCACTGTAATATATATTTCACTTTAGTGATCTCTGTCTCCACACTCCGCCGTTTTTCTGCCTCAGATCCGGTGCACGTGCCAGGCGGAGAGAAACGTCGGCAATGGCCTGCGTCCGGGACTGGGCGAGGCGTGCGCGACGCAGAGCGATCAGGACGTGGAGCGGCTGGCGATACTTCTTGCCCAGGCCAAATTCCTGCAAGAGCTGGACACCGACATGCCAGTCAACGTGAGGCGTCTGTCGGCGTCCGGTCCGTACGAGGCCCTGAAGCGACTCCGCCTGGTGCGGTTTGTGTCGCCGTCGAGCCCCGGGGCGCGCCCGACGTTTTGTCGGTACTTCCTGTCGAAGAACGAGTTGACCTCGCTGCTCCAGCAGATGCCCGCGCTGCGCGAGCTGCGCTGTGACGCGTCGCAAGCCATAGGTTGGCTAGAAGAGGGCGAGATGGAGTTGCTCGCGCGTCTGGAAGTAGTCCACCTGCTGCACGAAGTGGCCGGGGCGAAAGCCTCCAGGGAGGAGCCCTTTGCGCCCGGCGCGCAGTTCCTTGTCGCGCACTGCCCCAACGTAAGAGAGGTAAGTGAGGTCACAGCCATGTTTGAAGTGACCTCTGTAACATCGAACTGAAACCTCCAGTGACATTGCGCGAAAAAGGAACAATCTATCTTGGGATAGAATGATAACGTGGCGGGAGAGGCGAGGAGGACCGTTAACCTCTCCCACTGTTGAGCAGATTACCGTGAGATTCGGTCAGTTTATTTAAAGAGACAGTGCTTCCTTGTGTTCTGTACTCTAGTCCTGTTTCGTTTTTTGCTGCGTCCCCAATGGATCCACATATCAACTGACCCAGTTAGTCATGCTTTTGAATCTAGGAATGGCTTCAAGACCGGCAAGTCGAGATCGCACGAATCCAGCCTTTCTAAACCTTCTAAACCATTCAGCCTTTCTGCCTCGAGATAAAAACTGTAAATTTTCTGTTTCGAGCAGTGCAATGTTATTTTACTAACGCGAGATTTCTCCACATATCGGCAAAGTTCTCTGGCTACGTCCAAACAGTGTTGCATGGTTCCCCTCAAGGGAACACTAAATCAAAGCAATAAATCAGAACTATGTTGTCGCTAATTTCACCGTCCCACCGGCAGATAACGTCAAAATAGTTAAACTACGGTAAATAATTAAAAAATTGCTTTAAAGTATTATTTTCACTGATCTGTTGCTTCCATTAGTAATGTCCAAGAAAAAAGTTTTTGCGAATTTTGACCACAATGTTTCTGCTGATTTTTCCGAAACTTCTTAAGACTTTGTGTTCCTTAGAATGCGGGGTATATGTGGCCGCGCCACAACGGTGCATTGGGTAGTTACTCTCTCCAAGCACGACGACTGCGTCCGCCTGCAGCTTGTATTTCGTGTGGCCCGACCAGGCGACCTCCGCCCCTTGTGCGCACTGCGGCATCTCGAACGTTTGTGCTTGTGCTACGGTGGCCGAGGTGGGCGCGCCTTCTTGGACGAGTCCCTGCTCGATGCGCTGGGTGACACCGCGACCAACCTGCGTCACTTGGACCTGCCCACCGAGGCGCACTTACGGCCTCAAGTAGGTGCGTCCACTGCATGCGAGTGAGAGCCTGCGCACACGCGTGCATTTTTTACCTCGAATGTTCGCCAACTTCACGGTGTCTGCGCGAGGGTTAGATATGAAACCTAATACCTGGGATAGATAATTAACCGTTAATTATGATATATCACGTTCGACGTTCTTGTTTCCTTCTCAACAGTGATAGCCGGACAAAATGACACAAACGGCTTTCAACAAGGGCGTCACCAGCACGGTGTGGGGGCTGCAAAATATCATGCTTTATTGTACACATAGGACAATAAAGGCATATGAAGTGCGAGGAGGAGAACAAAACTCTTATTGGGAACCAATGGTGATGGTTTCTTCGATTGCACAAGCGACGTTGGTTAATTGACCCGGCACCTCGAGCTCTGCTCTTTGCCGGCTGCATCTGCCCTCCCTGTGGTCCAAGCAAAGTCGGAATTGCATTGAAGTGCATGAAAAGCTCCATGTTGGCTTTAAATCTGGTCACATGAGGGCTTGTATTCCACCACCACGAATAGCTTTGATATTTGGTTTACATTTAATTGGTTTTTAACAGTAGGGCGGCTAGAAAAAAAAAGGAGGGAGGGAATGGAGCATAACCATACATTAGGTGTGCACCTGTGTGCGTTAATTTGCATGTGGGCGTGTATATAACGATGAATAATTCGAAAATACGAGGATAGGTGGCGGTGCGACCCCCTTCTATATAAATTACTCATATGCTTCATATATATTCACATGGTACATTTGTGGTTGTGTAGGCTGGCCGCTAAGACACTCGCCATAGGACAATGCAGTGCGACTCCAGGCTAAAAAAATAAAAAAACGCGAAACAAAATTTTTTATACATCCATTTTTTTTTATTGCGACATCTGTCAGACGCCTAACAGCGTGAGCACGCTTCGCGCTTTTGGCTTCGCCGTTTACCAGAGCCCACAGGCTGAAATGTCGATACAGCAGAGCATTAGCGGGGTAAACGCACAAAAGAAAGACACAGAGGCGAAGGTAAGACCCGGTTTAATACCAAACACGGAAACAAGGAGCTGAAAATAGAGAAAGGAAGGAAAGAGGGGACAACAAGTACACCCCCACGCATAGCGTTCAATGCCAGGCCTCCCGACCGGGCTGCAGAAATTAGGTGCCTTTCTCCTTTTCTAACCACTACCACCACCGTTTAACGCGCATACCAATGTGATTTCAAACTGCAAATTGCCACAGTTATCTTCCATCGACATCTTCTGCTTGCAGACGCTGGCAGACACTTGTCCGGCACTGGAATCGCTGGTAGCGCGGTGCTTCCTTCGACGGATCAACCAGGCGCTAGATCCCCGCCCACGCCCTTCAACACGTGCCACCATGAGGCCGCTGTCCTCGCTGGTGGAGGTCGAACTGGTCACCCTGAGGGACGCCGCAGCGCTGATGCCGCTATGCCCCGAGCTGCGCACCATCACGCTTACGCTGCCGCACATGGATCCCGCCGATGCGCAGCAGCTGGCCGACATGAGCGATCGCTGCCCGAAACTCGAGCGCATCACGCTCAACCTGATGGGCTCCTACTCGCACCGCACGGTTGTCCACTTCCTGCATTGCGTGGCACGCGTGCCTCAAGTACGGAGAGTCCCCGATCACGCGCTTCACTTAAGTTAGGGGCCAGATCTCTCGTATGATTTCTTCGTCTCGGATAGCTTGTCGTAACGCTGGCAAAACCTAAAAAACGTTGTGCCATCCCTCCCTATAGCTTTCACTGCACTCGTCAGCACAAGAGGAGAAAAAAAGAAATTACAGCACTCGATAAATCTGTAACACCGCTTGTACTTGACGGACTCAAAAATATTTGTGTTGGTCGATTCGTGAGGCAGTGAACTTCCGTAATGAAGCCATTTAATGGTTACCTGAAAAACGAAAAACAAAAAAGGTCTTCCGGGGTGCCTTTAAATGCAAGAGCATAGACGGCTGCAAGGGTAGCTAAGTTTAATGACCCCTCCCGCTTCTTCGCACATTGGTTGAGCCCAAAAGAGGACAAACTCTGCAATCTATGCAAAAAAAAAAAATGATGATGAAACTATGATGTGTTTCTCACTACGGCCTTCCATTGGTATTATGCTTTCCGGGGCTAAATGTGGGAAGCGGCAACTCTTTGAATTGAATGCTAAATCAGAGGTCTTCGCTTGCCATTGAAAAACATACTTTGCCAGATATCTGCGCATCAAATATGACGTGAAAGGTGCGACAAAGTAAACCTACCTTTTAGATGATTAGGAAAGGGCAATTAAGGCAGCTTTGCACTACTCTTGGCAAGCCCAAATGAACTGCAGAGCTGGGCAGTCTTTGTTTCTTTTCAGATTTATTTTCTGTGCTCCCTTTTCATTTTTTTCTTTTGCTCTACTGCTTTCTTTTTCTAAATTAATTTCAATGTTTGTTCTTTTCTTTCTATTTCTCGCTTGCTTCCTCGTTTTTCTATTTTCATACGTGGTTTTGCCCGCGTTACACCAAGCTACGACATCGTACAACAACCCGAACCCCATAAAGCGCGGCCACGTGTAGGCCGCCCGCGGTGACCCCAAATACTATGCGGCTCACTATCCTCACCGTTATTTTGGGTATATGCCACGGACATTTGTGTATATGGCCTCATATGACTAGACAAAAGGAAGCAATCTCTAGCTGACATTGAAAATTGCAAATTCCAGGCCACGTATTTCGCTATAATGTTTGGCTCACGTGTTTTCGAGAGCCTCGAGCATGGCCTCGACCACCGAGCGCCAGAGTTTCCTGACCATGTTGAAAATGTGTTGCAGTGCCCCTTTAAGGCAAGGCAAACTGTGAAATTAATGATGGCACCACGCATGAAGGGAGCAGCGTCGATCGCCTTAGCACAGGTGCACCTCTTTTAAGATAGTACAACAATAATGCAATGAAATGAGCTAGTTGGTTCATGTTGGCTTGGCGATGAGCTTATGGTAAGGAGACGTACGAACACACGCTCATCCTGTTAAAAACTGTGCCTTGTGTTTGTAAGTTTATCTACCGTAAGTGTAGCGCCAAGCCGATAGTATGCCAAGATGAGGAGAGATCGGGTGTGCTAGACCTCACAAAAGCATCGCACCGCTTCAGAACAAAAACAATAACAAATGATCATATGTGCTACGGCTCTTTGTGCATTTTGTCAGGTAGTGACGGCCATAATGTGTCAACTTGAAGCTCACATTTTCTAGTTGTCTATGTTTGCCCTTAGGAAAACCCCTTGGTGGATGGATGTTTCAAGCCCTTGCCATGTCTCTGGATTATACCACATTCGGCATGAAAATAATCTTGTGAAAGTATATAAAGCGGCGAGGCACGCATTTCAACGGTCCCATTGTTGTTCTGCGGTGCTCATAGTTTACTTCTCCTGCTAAAACAAAAGCTGCTCTTATTGAATTTCGCACCTATTCGAGCTAGTCACACCAGTGTTTGACGTACTTCAACATTTTTCTAGTACTTGGGTGCTCATTGTGGTAGAACAGTCCATATACAATACAAGGACGTGCTTTTATTTCCTTTTCATAGTGTTGTACTAAGTTATACACGGCGGTTGTCAAAAAACGTCGAGAAATTTAGGCATAAATTCACTAAGAAGGTACGCGAAAAGAAAGCCTGGATCAGTCTAGCATAATAAGGTTCTCTTAGAACAATATCTTTTTTAATTTTGTAGCAATAGGCTGAACGGTCAAAGTTACATTTTATAGCTCGCATCGAAATCACATTACTGACACGTCAGTGACATTGTCAGATAGTATAAGTTTGCCATTATGTCGCCACTGTAGGATTCTCTGGTTTACTAAGGTTAGCCTATTACACTAATAGTGGCTTCTTGAAAAGAGCTTTGCTTTGAGGCTAGAGCTGGCCAGGCTGACGGTCCTCATAGGAGCAAAGATTTCTTTACAGTTAAAGTTTTACCAATTATGCAGACCTCAAGTTTTTAGGTGCAGTACACCTTAGCTGAAAGTAAAAGCCATTTGCCATAACAGCCTAATCGTTTCTCTTTTAGGTTCTGCGGCTACAAGCAATATGCTCATTTTTAATGTCGGCCAATAGTGTCAACTAATCATTTCTCCTTTACGTTCTGCGGCTGCAAGCAATATGCTCATTTTTATGTTGGCCAATAATGTCAACATGACACATTTTTACGCACATGCAGATTTGGTCATTCGTGGTGTAGATATGTGTGAATCTCAAACGCTGAACAGTCGCTTTTGCGTATGAATGCTAGTTCACTACAATACAAATCAAGGAGTTCAGTGCCAAGTTGGGAACCGATGACATGGAGAAATTCAATGCGCACAATGTGAGAACACAATTACATACTACCAGCACTGCAATGTATTAGAAAAAGCATCATTTATTATAGTAAATGTCAGCTATTTTGGAACTGCTCACACTATGTTCAGCAATTACGTCATGGTCCTTTCTTTTTATTGTTGCTATGATGTGCACAGGACGCTGCACACTGAGGCTGGTTTCTTATAGTTTCACGTGACAACATCAATATCAAAACCCATTGCCCCTGTTATTTCTGGCTGCTGGTTTGCTTGAAGCCCTTAGCACATTATCATTGAGTGTGACACTGTTACACCATATTTCTTCCTACACAGGTACAAGTCTTCGTCGTGAAAACGCCAGACGTGTATGCAGAACACAACATTGCGGGTGCTGCCAACCAAAGTCTATGAAGACGATGCACCGCTATTACAGCTATGCTTTGATGGGCAACTACGTGCTATTAGGAATATTTATGTGGATGATCAATATACATTTACCACATTGGTAATATAAGCTCCAAATATGAATATAAAATAAACCAATGAAGGCATGACATGTTTTGGCTATTGAACTACTGTTGCTCTGCAAAGGACAAATGTAAATGATGCCAACTATACACTATTTTATTTAAGACATACGGGTGCCGCCATTTTGTGGTGTTAAGCCGATGCTTTCTTGTTTTTGTATATTGCAACATGAATTAAGGCCATAAAACATCGGATGCACCAACCCCACCCTCATCACGCTTATGAATCTAGAGAAACACTGTTAGTTTAGTTATTAAAGATGGAAAACCAATATGAAGGCACACAAACTTATCCGTGAAACAGTTTACACGCTAGAAGTCTCCAGTATTTATTTCTGAGCAGTATTACAACTTCACGGACCTAAATTAAGTTTTTCCATACCCTACCATACAGTTAGTAGTTTGCATGCTGACATTAAGTCTAGTGCTCTGGTTCCCTCATTTTCAGGCAAAACTACTAGCGATGAATTTTTAATTTCTAGTGGTAATGATCCCATTTCTAGCAGCATACTTTTCTCTTAATGTTACTTGTGCAAGTATTTTAATGTGGCGAGAATGTAATGTCTGCCCAGCAGAGTGGGTAAAGTCCACATTTGTACATCGTCACTAGTATGCAAGTAATGTAGACACATGGAGTGTATTTTTTAAGTGTCCCTTGCATTCAACTCATGTTCAATTTTCATTATTAATTATGGCTATGTGCAAAGACCATGTGACCTGTCCCTCCCGAAATATAGCTTGCCAATAAATGTTGCACACAACTGCTTCAAAAATGAAGAGTAAGTGAAAGTTTCGAGGCCCTGAATTGCCGTATCGACAGGGAATTTCGTAGCATAGATGGACCTTACACTAAAGGATACAACATTATGGCAGCCAAATATATATGCAAGGACATTAGCCTTGTATTAGCGACATCACAAGTCAGATGCATCATCGAGGCTGCAGAAGCTTCTATTTAAAAGCAAAGCTTTCTTTGCCTCTTTTTCCAGCTCTGTTGGAGTCTGAAGAAACACTTGTCTTACATTTCCAAGAGTAAAGAACGGCTTCAGTAATTAGTTCCATACTTGAATACTAGAAATCTTGCAGTACGTGCAGATTCTCGGCCAAAATGCTCGGTATGGTTGATTGGGCGAGTTGGTGATACACGACTGTTTTGACATGAGAGCGCACTACTTGGCTCTCATTTCAAAACAAAATGCTCAGACTTGGCGTGTCCCACCGAGACAAAAGACATACTACAAAAGCCTTCAGTGTAAGTCGTTACTCTTTATGTTGCACACCTATCTAATATTCTTCCCTTGACAAGTATCACACATTGCTTTCTCATTTGCGATATAGACAGCTAAGACATACAGGTAGCAAAGCTGTGCTGATGTCTTCTGCGTGTTGCTGCTACCTCACCAACTCAAACAAGCTCAGGTTATTTAAATAAAGACATTATATCTTCTGTGCGCTGCTGTGACCCTACTAACTCAAAGAAACTTTAGTTTAATAAAGCCACTGAGTTAAAGTAAATGCTCACTGTGCTGGCAGAATGTGACTGGTAACAGCAGCTATTGAATGAAACTGTGCCACAAAGTTTTGAGGCTCCTATGAGGAATGAAGAAAGAGTTATTGCCTTGCACTTAACATATTCCTGTGGCCTTTACGTCTGTTGTGTTCAATGCTATGCAGAGTCGTGATTGCTCACTTAACACTAGCACAGTGCCAGAGGCAAGAGAACACAAAAAAAGAAGACGCCGCTTTTTGCCAGAGCACCTTTAAATATGATTTTCTTTTATTACCAGATATATTGGCATACAAATTGCTTGGCAGTTTTGGTTTTTATCAATCAACCTTGTTTCATCTAGAAATGGCTGGCGTGCCTAAGATGCAGGCAATGCTCCGAAGGCATCCAGTCATGTCTAGAGTACAGCGTGTCAAAAAAACACTTTCCTCGAATTCCTAGGCGCGAAAACTTAACACTCTCTGTTTTCCCATCCCAATTAAAAAAAAAAACAAGCATGGGAGCACTCGGTACACATCCTTTCATCTGCAGGAAAACAAGATGTAAAATACTTACAACCTTGCCAAAATTAAAGAAAAAAAAAAGGTGGGGGGAAGAAATGCATAGAGCTGAAGAAAAAAAAAAAAAAAAGAAGAGCGCTAGTTCTTCTCTGTGTCTGTATGTGTGGTTGGTGTATCGAACAACAGTCAATGAAACGAAAGGCGAGAGGGGAGAGGCACTGTCTATTCGTGACGCAACAAGAGTACAGGGGACAAAAGAAGAAAAACAGTGGCTCCTTCCCAAACCTTCCAGTCCAACAATGCAATGAGACAAGGGGCCGTCGGCGAATGCAACAGCGTCTGTGTCTCGGGCCAATTCGGGTGGACAAGGCGGCGGGTTACAACAGGCCCCTCTCTCCCCGTCTCCCGATATCTGGTTGGGCAAAAGGCATTTTTCTTTGTCCCCCTGCTGTCCTAGCCTAACCCCCCAACGACGACGACGGAGTGAGAGTGATACGTTGGCAGAGCAGCGGTAGAAACAACGGCGGCGCCAGTCCCTTTGCGTGGAGCTTAGTAGCCAGTGAGTTCGGAGAAGGTCTGGTCCAGCTCGTCCGAGATGGCCTTGTACTTCTCTTTCTCCTGGACAAGCTCGTCTGTGAGGGGGCAGGGGGTGTGTGAGCACGGTAACGTAACAATGAGATCGTAGCCCGTGGAGAGGTTGAAGGCATCAGTTTTCCTGTAGCAGGTCTTAGCTAAGGTTTACATGCATTAACCTGTGAATACGTAATGTGCACGTTAATGTTCCCATACTTCGTTTCATGCATAACTAGCTGGACAAATGCTACCAGAGACTTGCTTGCACCTAAAAGATAGGATAATCCGTATAAAATCATGTCATCTAAAGTAACCCATCTTGTAATTTAATACCGCGAAATATAACCCAGACTACATAAAAGACATTGATTATCTTAAAATATTTACCACCAAACGAGTGGAGGCACTCATTTCTATTTCCAGTAGTCGTAACCCGCCACTCATCTAGCGACCAAAATATAATGGTGCGTTACATACCTATATTGGAAGCATAATCTTACACGAATATGCCATTTTACATGACTATGCATTCGCCAGATGTGCTTTTAATACAGCTAACACCATAAATGTGGAGTGATAATTCTATCAACGCATTTACTAGCAATAGCTGCAACATTCAAACATGAAATGGTGCACGCACGCATTAACCCAGGTCGCACCTCAGCACAGAAGTAAAAAAAAAAAAAAAACCGTGAAATCCTACAGAATTTTTTTTATTGTTCAGAGGAGGTCACGTTAACCTAACAAAACATATCGACATATTCTGGAAACTTGCATTTCTATAGCAGAACTCAAATACTTATGCTTCACATTAAAACGATCAATAAAACTAGAAGAGCAAGAGTAGCTCCTCTCATTGAAGCTACTTCAGTTCCACTGTCAAAATAACAGCAATATTAAAAGATTGCATTGACCTGAGGTGTTCAAATAATGCACGAGGGCATGGGCAGTACTATTTCTCAACTGAATTACTCACTGCGATTCAACAATACTTGCCAGAGATTGTCAGGCCATTTTTTCATCATGCAACTTTACATCTTTCTCTACAAAGGCGTAAAAAAAGCAATGCTTGGAAAGAAAGTTCCTGACAGTAGAAATCACCGGGGAAATACGGCTGAAACACAGCAACTGCAAGCACTTGACTGTTTTGTATGTGGTACATTCAGTATGGGGCAAGTCCTCATAAAAAGGTTAAGGAATGTGTATTGCAGGTCACGTTCAATATCTTGCTGTCCACTTCTTCACACTACACGATTCTAAACTGAATAACGAGAATGATAGCATGGGAAAAGACCAAAGAAGAACTGCCCAGTGAGGTGCGAGCTGCTAGTGCATCTAAGGTACTCCCGGCTCAACATACTACAGAACTGCATTGTAAATGTTCGCAATAAAAATCAATCTTGAATACACGTTTCCACATGCCATGCAACATACTGAGGTTATTATTAGGGTACACATCCAACATGACGCGTACAAATAACACATCGCTGTATTACAGTTGATAACAGCAAATTTCACAACCGTTCAGGTCACATGCAGTCAACTGACCAAATTTACAGGTAGGTGCCTTGCTAAAATAGAAACGGTCATGTAGCAAGTAATGTGAGGAACGGTATACTGCAGGCTTCTAATACTATCCTTTGCAAGACGCATCTTGATGCCACATTCAACACTTTGGTTCGCATGAACATTGCACAAGATTCTAGAGATTTTTGAAGAGAGAAACAGCAAGGCACCTCGATGCAGCACTAGTGCCGCAGCAATCTGTCCCAGTTAGCTCCATATCCCAAGCATTGTTAATCACCACAAACCTTAACACAGCAAAATGCAACCACCTGGCATCAGCACCACACATGCACAGCACCGCAAGCCACCACAACTGCAGACATCCCTTCATCGTCCGGACACGCTACTGCTAACTATTACACTTCAGTAACCATGAATGGGAAAACGAACTCTGTTCTCTACGAAGACTGCATTCACTCTCCTAAGCGATCCAAATAGAAAACTACACATATTATTGAAGTGATTCGTTATTGCTTTATGACTAAGTGGCTGACCAATTGCACAATATGATCGTACACATAACACATTACGATTGCAATGAACTTGAAAGAGAAAGAAATACGCAAAGCCTAGTATCAACGTCTGTCAATGCTATTTTGGCAACCTGATGACTACGAATCCCACTAGATACTACAGTCTTGCACTTACTCCGATTGTGAAACGATTGTGGTACCTTGAGGCCCTTTACGCCATACTCCTACTTTCTCACCACAAAAGTTTTTATAAGTGCTTTTTAGCAGTGCCTGTTACTTTTCCTTCGGCTTTCAAGTAAACTGCAGGCGTAATGCCTAGCTTCAAAATATTTTTATGCACAAAATGAGTTGGTTGCCTACCAAAGGCCTTGTTTGGGGAGCAGTCTTGACTGGTTACCAGCAGAGATGCCTAGCCTTTTCTAAAGCATCTAATAGCAATGGCCTATGACAAAAAGTAAACTGTTCTGTACAGCAGAGACTCGACGCTGTGTGTGACTATCTTTGACTGGTATCCGATCCTGCCTGCACTATAAGTGCCTGGGGCACACAACAAAACCTATGCGTGTGGGCCATCTAACTCGATGGTACCTACACAGGGTGACTATCCAGAAGTTAACCACTCTACTCTTGCAATGCTCCGAACTTTTTCAAGCAGCCAATGCTGCAGTGGTGACAAAATAACAGTGTACTGTGCATAATGGTGCTGCTAACTACACACTCAAGGTGCTAAGGGTTCAAGGAGAGACGGTTGGGGGGAGGGGGGTTGCGGTTAGTCACACCTGGACAGAGGGGGGAAGAAAGCAGTGGCAGGCAGAGTGGGACGCTGGAGAGCCCGGTCACATGGACTGCAGGTCCTTCAGGGTGGTCTCCACCTCTTCCTGGAGCATGTGGTTCTTCTCGCGCTCCACAAGCAGCTCGTCTGTGTGCCAACAGAAGCTCCCGCTCAACATCGGCTCACCCCACGAGATCCCCAACTTTTGGTGCTATGACGGTCGTCACGCCCATGAGGCGAGCATTTCCCCATCTACGCGCTACGCAATGATCGGAGGCAGAGGAGTACTCCAGCTTCAGCAGCAGGTTTCCCCGAGGGCACTAAACACGATGTGCAAGCAGGAAATCTGGTCATCATGAAAGCGCAGTTCCTACGGCTGCTTCAGTTGCATTTGGCTGCACGTGGCAGCGTGGACGCCTAAATTAGCCACTGACCAACGTTGTGTGAGCAGTTTCCAACATTACAAAGTATTAATAATCCTAATAATATTTCCTTCATATAAAGAAATGATGATTCAAGAAACAATTTTTAAATAGTTAGGTGATGAAAAACAAGCTTCACTAGCTGATGCCGATGTTCTGCCCCAAGCCGGTTACCTTTTACAATATGTTTAATGACCAACATTACGCGACAATATGCCTAATGACCAACATTCCACGACCTGTACGTGTAGCTCAATCATTTATGCTTGCACATTTGGGCATATTTACAAAAAACGTTCTGAAACATAGTCTTGTACTGCTGTAGTTTCATGCGTTAATCCCTGTGCATGCCTTGAGAAAAACCACTGCAAACCAGATGAATTAGGTTACATGCCAACGCGAAAATAAAGTGACTGCATGCAATCCTCGGACGAGCACTTACCTTCCAGTCTGTCCACTTCCTTCTGCAGCTTCTGCACTGACCTCTCGGCGAACTCAGCCCGGGCCTCAGCCTGTAGGTGGCGGACACAATCACTGAGCACTCGCATGCGAGATGTTCGCAATGTCACATGAAGCACAAACTGGTTGGTATCAAAGATCATGCATATAGAAATTAATTTCCAGGGAACCACAAATTTTGCCTCGCAATTCGTAATTTCTTATGCACACAGAGAACCGCAAAAGGGAAACGCCAGTGTTTGCCAGTCTCTTTTATCCAGAATATAAAACTATTCACAAATAAAACATGAAAAATTTTTCCTTGGGGGGGAACAGTTATGTATATGAAGAATTTTATCTGTTAAAGCAGTGCCAACGTCTATGCCAAGGAATAAAGCGCACGGAAATATGATGGACCCGTGCTAGTCAACGTAGCATGCTTCAAGCTGATACACTTTTATTCTTTAGTGTGCATTTTTTCTTGGTCAAAAGTTTATATACCAGCTTTTATGTCACAATCTACATCACTAGCGGCTTTTTCTTCAGTGTTAGCTCCAAAAACAGTGTTTCTAATGCCGACCGAAATTCTGTCATTCCAAGAAATCCCAGTTTACTTTCTACAAAGTACTTTGCAATAATAAAGACACCTGCAGCGCACTTGTGCATTAACCAGGTGCCAAAGGAGGCAAATGAACACGTAGTCTTATGTTTAAAGACCGTTCATTACATTCAGATTAAGCTGTGGCGTAGAGTTCCAGCAGACTGTAACTGCTCCATCAAACTAAATAGCTTTCGGTAACATTCTACAGTCTTTATAGGCACAATCAGAGCAAGGTTACCACGTGCCTCAGAACAGTTACTACAGTACTACAGGCACAGCATGTAAGCACACCACAGGATTCCTCTTATAAAATGCTAGAACAATGGCAAGTGATGAAAGAAACGAAAACTGAAGCATGTGGACACTCAAAGTGAGTCTTGGGACAAGGGAACACGGTACAGGCGACCAAAAGACATGATGTGCACTGAATATTCAGTTTTCACCCCCGTCTTTTGTTCTAGTACCCGTCTCTAGTTCCTCAGGCCAGTCCGAAGACGCACACTAAATCCATGCACCAAATACATTTCCATGTTAACAATGTAATGACAATGCTATGATGGAGGACCACAGCAAGCACTGCTGCTAATACAGGTACAAAAAGCAAGCTCAGTAACAGCGGAACAACAAGGTATGACACACGCTCCCGAGCAAAAGGAGCCCGCTCTAAAGCTGCGGAGGTATAAAAATCACAAGGGTATTCTAGTACCGTTAGTAAGTGAATCCTAAAAAAGAAAACGCACAGTTAGTCCGTGACTCGCTACACTACGGTGCTAATGAGAATAGTAAGGATTTTATACGGCAGGTGACTGAGTTGGTATGCAAGAAACGGCGACGCCAGCTACAAAAGGGTGATTCGAGGGCTGCCATTCAGTCCTACAGGGGGGAAGAATAGGTAGAAGTATCGAGCAAGACGAAGGAGTGCGCGAGAGTAACAAACCAGTAACTACAGGCATTCGCCATGGAAAAGGGGTTTGGGTTGGGGGGGAAGGGGTCAATCGCTCACGGGGCAGGCTAGCAGTAAGCGTACCTCTTGCAGCCTATTGGTCATCTGCCGGATTTGCATCTCGTACGTCTCCTCCTTTTGCAGGGCCTAAACCGTCCGTCCCAGCACCCAGCGGCAACACGAGAACGAAGAGAGAAAGACACACACACGCAGCAAAGTTAGAACGCAAAAAAGGGGCACACTTTACCTCCTTCAGTTTGGCAGTCATTGTGCTGATCTGAAGCGCGTACGCCTCCTCACGCTGCTGGGCCTGTGGTTCACGACACCCCGCCCCGAATCCCGAAAGACAGAGATTGCAGGATTAGAGGCGATAACGAGAGGCCATGTTTTTTGAAAAGAAAAAAAATATATATATATAGAGAGAGAAGCCAAGCATTGCTTGGGGTGACAGGCATCACCCACTACAAGAAGAAAAGGCGCTCACACTTCCAGGATTTCACGCTTGCTGCAATGCCTGCCAGCTGAAGACTGGTGCAAAAAAGCAGTAAGCAGGAGTGGTGAATCCAAGGCCCAGTGGCTTTTTCAAATGCAATCTAAACACAGCTAAGCACTAGCTCGTCCTTCTGTATTTATGCCACGAAAACAGGCACCAAGATGTTGGGCCACATACTGGAGGTTCCTATCCATACTACTTTGTGTCTATGTGTGATAACTGAGCTATCAGAGCGATCACTACATGAAACAATAGGACAATAATCTTTAAAACCTTTTCAGATCTGCATGTGGGTGAGCAGCACATTAGAGTGCCATAACAACCATATAAAATTAAGTAACTGAGGTTGCAATTTGCCATTAGCAAGCGAAAATCGAAACATAAAAATGAAGAAAGCATAAAACTTCACAGCATTGGTGGCAAGTTCAACAAGGAATGCAACAACCTATTTTTTCTATACATATGACCTTGCTAACACGTTCATGAAAGGTCAATTAAATGTTTTACAATGTGATAAACTGCAAAAATGACTACCATAACCCATAATGCAGACAACCAAAATCCTTAAGTTAGTAGACACAAGTAAAAAACTGCCTTCTGTTAAAAATGAGCATAAACGAGACTTCCGTTCATTTTTGACCAAATTTGCGACGACGACCCTTTACCTTCTCTTCGCTCACTTCCAGGGACTTCAGGTTGTTGCCCACGACGCGCAGCTCTTCCTCAAGCTCCACAATTTTGCTGCACAAAAGAAGTGTAGAATGAGGTGTCCAACTTTCTATAATAGAACCAGTATGCAAATTAATAAAAAAAATAAAATAAAGAAGTGGTAAGGCTAGGGTGGACCGCTTAAAAGCCTCTATGGAATCACCGAGTAATTCTGTCATCTGAAAGACTACCATCTCCTTCTTGCCCATTCTCGTAACCATTTAGTTATACCCTGTTTTACACTCGGAAGTGATACAGACGATACATAAATAGTGCACTGGCACAAATGTAACTGTTTAATAGCGAGAATAAATACTCATTTCTATGAACGACATCAATGCCATTTGGTACTACTGAAAAGCCACAGGCTGAAACTGTTTGTTCGGGGAAAGCCCAATAGCATTGCATGACAATAGCATTCGCTTAAAAAACAATGCATCTCAAGTAAACTCTTTGTTGCAAGAGAGTGTAACTCCACAACTTTGGTGACCATGCTTCTTGATGACCACTGAAACTGCAGTCGCAACATTATTATTGCTTTGAGAATACACATAGGCTGTTAAGAGTATTTGAAGTTTCTTCTTACACTAACCAAGGTCACAGCTATTTTGGCAAATAAAAGTGCATTGCAACTCGAAAGGTTACAAAAATTCAACCATGCACGAAAAGACCAGCCAGTGATGCACATAGTAGTAAGAAATCACATAGAGTTCTCGACACACGCAGAAAAGTTTCACTAAGCAGCAAAACGAGGCCACACCGTATAAAATTATATGCCAGGTACAACTGAATGCCTTTCACCACTTTAAGGCAGGTAAGTGAAGGCCTTTGGCACTATCATTACTACGATCGAATGCCACATAATAGTACACACAACTGCCCTGTTACAACAATTCACAATTACTAGTACTTGAGTAGGACCAGCATAACAATAATCAATATAACGAAAGCTTCAAGAGAAGCAGATTTACTACGTATCATTGTTTTAAGCAATAGCGCATTTTCAAAGCTAAGCAAAGGCCTACTCCACGTATAAAACAGGGGATCCACCACATTGAACCTCAAAATTTTTTGTTTTGCATCGATGATGCACTGCACTTGCTGAGAAAATATTCAGACTCATCATCAGTGCATATTGAGAAAAGTACTTATCCGCACTAAAAAATGCACACAATGGTTAAATAACAATACTCCCACTGTGTTACAATCCTCGATAATGGCAGAAACGCTGTGAATGCATGCAAAGCAAGTGCAAGAACAAACTTCTCAACAACAAGGGCATCAAAAAACATAGCTACAATTATTACCAAGTCTTGAATAACACACGCAGTTAATGGAGGACCAGGTTAGAATAATAAGGGATGTGTGGCACACAGCCTCACCTCTCGCCCGTGGAGGCCCTCTCCTCAGCCCTTTCCAGGTCAGCCTCCAGAAGGGCGATGCGGCGTGCCATCTTTGCATGCCACCACACACATCACATGCGTTGCACGACGGCGGGGAGCAGTCATTGGGGAAGATGGGATCAGGATGGCAAACGGGAAAAGGAAGAGCAGACACACGGCAGTTTTGTGAGTTGCAGAGCGAGGTACATGTAAAACCACACGCGCGAGGCACTCTCCCGACAAGTCAAGCACACGCACACGCTAGTTGGACACACGATGAGGTCGTGCGGAACCACTTACGTCTCACCAGTCTCTGCACGCTCCTCAGCGCGTTCGAGGTCGGCCTCAACCATGGCCAACTTGCGAGCCACCTGGGGTGCGGTGACACACACGAAGCACTTAGTCTTGGTAGCCGTCACAACTTTCCGCAACCTACTGCAACTGCTGCTTTGATGTGCATAATGTTGCTCCATTTTATTACGCCCCAGCACTCATATTACAACTAACTCTGTGATTCATGATTACAATTGATCAAGTTCACTTTTAACAGAAAAAGGTGTGCAGTAAAAGAAAGTACTGGCAATGGTTTTCGAGGTAAACAGGGAGTTCTTTTCTAAACAAACGCAAATCCTGACTAAAATGAGTGTCTGGACTTTAGGACTATGTCTGCTTTCTAACTGCCACATTCTAGAGCATAATTATAATCTACGTAACGTCGAGTTGTGCACTATTGTGCGAAGCTTTAAGAATGGTTAAGTCATGTCCGAAATAGTGCCGTCAATATATACAAATTAATTCTTCACTGTTGTAATCGCAAACAAGTGGACAGATTTGGATATAGTGTAAAGCCAAAAATTTCCTACAACTACTCAAGATGCTTACTTTCATCATGCAGGCACACGGTTGATTCGGTATGGTTAGGAACATCTGCATGCAGTTTTCCATGAATATGGATTGAAACCTGCTGTAAGAGTAACAGTAGATGCTCTTTATTTTCAATTAGGCAAACAAATAACCACTACTAAATTACGTTATATGAACAGATACAAAAAGCCATTGCCATTGAAACAATGCCATTTCAATCGCATCAACTGATGCAGAGGGTCGTGCAGAGTTAGTGGACGTAAGTGGGTTGGCAAAACCAAGCAAATGCAAACACTTATTCCAGTGGTGATTAGTTCAAGTATATTTTCTTGACACACACAATTATTTAAAAGCACTCTTGCACAAGTATAAGTGAAAAAAAAAAAGACAACAATCTCGATATGCAGCGAAACTTTACGTTTTAGATGCCATAACTGTTCCTCGCCAAGTTTACTTGACAATGCTCCAGAGCAAATACAAACTGCAGCAAATAGTTGCATAACAAATATACCCATTTGCTCAATAATTTACGATTAATAATCAAATATTGAGAAAAAGCTTGCTAAAAAAAGTTGTGGATTCAAGAAGAGTGTCTAGCAACTCACATTAACAGCCACTCACAGCGGCCACTCAAACTACATTCTCAACAAGGAGCCGAGTGAACGGAAAGTCACAGAAATTTAGGCTTGGTCTACGTCTACCAAGAGGGCTTGCTTGCAACAGCCTAATTTGAAGATGACTCGCTGACAAAGAATGGCACAAAAGACCTTGCACCTAAACAAGTCACTAAGAGCAGAACAGTCTAAGTAACGGGTGCGAACCCACACTAATGTTACTAGTGCGTCGCTGAGTGCGGCAAACTCGGAACAAGAGTGATCGTGGCTCTGTTAGGGGGTGCAGCCGAAAGGTTGCATGGGGAGGACACACTTCGAGGCACAACACACACGGCAGCCCAGGTCACAGGGAGCGCCAGCAAAGAGCGGCGTGTGGAGAAGCACACGACATGCCTCCAAGACGTTTCCATTCTCTCCAGAGCCAAGTCACCTCATCGTATTTCCTGTCGGCATCCTCAGCCATCGTGCGCGCTTCCTTGAGCTGCCCCTCGAGACCGTCCATGCGCTCTTCGTCGGTGATGCTCCTGTGCTCCAGCATTTTGCGCATGCTGTTCGCGGAGACAGAGAGAGAAAGAAAAAAGGCGGCGCGGTCAGCTGCGGCCGGCCTTGGTGCCTCACCTCTTCATATTTTTTGTCAGACTCCTCAGCTATGAGGCGTGCCTGGCCCAGCTGGTTCTCAAGCAGTGTGATCCGGTCATCTTCCATGTTGGTGCGGTTCTCCAGTGCCTTGCGAATGCTTGATGAGCAAAGTAATGTGTGTTTGAGAGCAGCAGAAGCATTAGAGGCTGCGAACATTGGAGTGAAATTTCCCTCAACTTAAGGTTAAGCTGGTGCGTGACGCTAAGTAGTGGACTACCCGGCAGGAAGTCTACCTTACTGTAAAGGTACAGATCCTTATGGCAAAGATGTTTTACAGGAATGCGAGTAACAAGTTGAAAATTTCTTGGCTGAACTGCTAGTGAGCAATAGCTGTGCGTGCATGTGTGTGTGTGTGCACATGTTATACACAATGAAACATCTACACTTGCTAGTTTTGTGCGTAGCAAAAAGGAAGTGTGAAGATATGTACTGATAACCCAAGCTCACTCCAGGAAATCCTCGAGAGAGAAGCAAAGCTGGGCCTTTACAAGCCATGCATGTCTTTGGCATATATGACATATGTATAAATAGAGGCACAGATGCAGTGTGACAGGTTTCTACTTGTCTAAAAGGCGATTCATTCAATGCTTTATGAAGAATGGGATACTATAAGACATCTTTAGTTGTGGCAAGATGCTCTACAGCCACAAGATGAAAGCAAAGTACCTGAACTGTGCAATGCAAGATTTTTCCAATCCACCACGGTGGTGTCCTTGCAAATCATTTACCACAATATTCTTGCTAATTTATTTTGTAATATCTCAAGTCTGTTCTTTGGAACTTTCTCCACTCTTGCGTAAAAATGCTTTCATATTTGCAAAGTTACGGAGACGCACCTACGCCTCGAACTTTGCACTCAGCTTAGGGCAGGTCTTCAGCAACCAGTATTAGAGCATGAATCAGGAGCTAGAGATTCCCTACAGACTTTCCTCAGACATAATGTTATAAGTGCTCCCACAATTATCAATCAAGGAAATTGAAAACATGCCTCCAACACGCAGCAGTAGAGGAGATTAGTTACTCATGACCCTTATCTCCTGATCAGGCCATGTTTTACACACTTTTTCATACAGGTGCTTTCGAAGTAGAGAAAAATGCAAAGCAGGACCATTTGATTCAATTTCGGAGTGAATGATAACAAAACATTTTGAGATCTTTTACTGTCTGATGTGACAAATGCTTCTATATTACGCAAGAATACGAAGCTATGAGAAGCATGAATGCTTAAATACGTTCCCTTGTTGGCTCATGTTCACTTACAGAAGCTGACTAAATGATTAGATACATAGCCAATAAGGTGCTGCCCTGCATTATTGAATGCAGTACTAATGCAGCACAAGATGGCACATGGGGATACCATTCTCCCTTTCCACTTGTCATTTCCCGCTGCTCTTTTGCGATTACCTTGAATTTTCATAGCCTAGTTTTTTTTTTTTTTTCACATGTTCACGTGTAAGAAGGGTGGATAGCACTGCTTTGAGGCCAAGAGTACCGTTCGCTTTCGTCAGCCGCCTGGGAGGCCTCTTCCAGTTTCTGGGTGGCAATCTTGAGTCGTTCCTCAGAGCGTTCCAGGTCCTCCTCCAGCAGCTGGATGCGTCGGTTGTGGGCAGCAACCTCAGCCTCAGCCTGTGCACAAAACAGATTGCGTTTTGCGACCAATTTGTAAAAGAACGCAGGCTGATTTCTATACCATAAAGTCTACGCAGGGAGGGTTTGCTTGAGCCCAGGCAGCTTCACAGAAGAGGAAAGCAACAGTTGTTTCCTCTCCTTTAACAAAATATATCAGATTTGTCTGAACTTGCAATTGATTGGCTTAAAGAGTGGGACTTGGTAAAGATGTGCCATTTTTATGCAACAAAGGTCACTGGTAGTAATTGTTGTGGACGAGAAAATTATTTTCCATTGTAGCAAAAATTTCTGAAGGGCAGTTATACTTTTGCATTCATAACAACTGTATTCTCATTAGATACATGTTGGCAAGTATTGTAATGTCATGTTTGATATTTCTGTAATAGGTCATGCATTGCATTTTTCCCAATTTTCAGTTTCTAGTATTGTCATTGACATCTATGGGCCTACACCTGCTTGGGCATGAAAATAACAGCTTCATCACAACATTTTGAAGGCTTGTATCTTCATTGTACCAGAACATAAGAGCTTCTTCAGTGTGACCATGTTTCGAAATAATGCCAGCGCATCCACATTTATTTTCATTGACAGTCAACATTTGCTGTTTGCACAAAAAATTAAGACCATTAATGACTGTGATTTTAAGAGCATGGAATATTTTTCAACCCAATTTTATGGGTGAGTAGCAGTTGAGAAGTACGCACATGACGGCAAATGCAATAACGCAGATTGTGTGAATGACACCATTAACCTGTTGGTCTGCCAAGCTGGTACTACTGCTCTAATTCATAAAGCATCACCACGACATGAACTTAACCACCCAAGTCAAAATGGAAGCAACTCATTCACTGAACATTATGGATGTTTTGTGAATGAATCACCATTGTAGGTGATCAAATGCTTGATTATAGATAATGAATTTGCACAAAGAGACTGTCGCATTCATTTACAAAGAGACTGACATTTATGGCAACAGAAAGCCATCTAATAAATGAACAGAATGGAGCCTGAAAGGTGGCTTCGTGCGTTATTGACAAGTGCGAAAAAAATATTGCACTTCGAGCAAAAGCTTGTCTTCCATAATAGCAAATTTACAACATACGAGCAAGGTGGGCTTATGAAGGTTAAGCAGTAGTAAGAAAGCGCAATTTTATGAGCAAAACAATGTTTCTGCCTCTTATAGCTCATCTGAAAAATGTGCTTCTTTGTAGTTTCTGATAAATTGTGGTCACCTTTACCCATAATGACCTTAACCACAGTTCACGGTAAATCTGAAGAAATGATGACAACCACGTCTGTCAGTAAAACTGTGGCTGACAAGCCAAATAGTCAAGTCTGGCTGTTTCCGATCCCAAATGAAACGCGTGCTATTGTGATTTCAGTGGCTAATTGTCGCTTGCTTTAGTTGCTGAGCTTAGCACTGTTCCTAAGAAGAGGAAAAGTGCGGCGCGTGATACGCGATGAGTCTCCGGTGTTGAACCACGATCATAATGAGTTAAACGGGTGAACTAAAAAAAAAGAAAAACAGAATTGCAGTAGTCTGGGCTGTCTTGCGAAGTGCCACGCCTTCCATCGCCACATAACCAACATTTACTGCGTAGAGGCGGCCGCTAACTAGGGGGTCAGTACAACGAGTGATGCCAACAATCGATGTCATGCATCACGCCCAGTGCCGTGCCGCGCTACAAAAGCCAAACAAACGATCGGGTAGAGCAGACACCGGGATCTGGCAGCGGTTGCATAGCGACGCCGGACCTACTAGTACAGCGGACATAAATTTCACTTGCGACAAGTACGGCACGGAAACGGGCGCGCACGGGGTAGTCGTTCGGTACTAAATAACGATCGACAACGAAATGCGCTATACTCTTAGCTAACCGCGAGATCACCCACCGGTGGCACGGCAGCTTTCAATGCTTTTATTTTACGCGCTACGGAAACCAGACTCTCGCGCGGAGCAATGACTTAACATCGCCAACTGGCGTTTAGGACTCGCACGTACGGGCCTACGGTCGGGAACACTGCGACTCTCAAAACCGGCCGGCCAGAAATTCCGGGTCGAACATACCCCGAGCGTAAAAACCAGCTCGGGAGCACTACGGTGTGGAATGGGGGTGGGGGTTGCGATGGGAGGGGGAGGTGAAGAGCCGGCCACGGAGGGCCACCGCCGGTAGCCAATGGGTATCCGATGGTATCGGAACGGTTTAATTTTTCCCGACACTTTTTATTTCTTTCTTCTCGCGGGAGCAATGCCGCACACTCGTCCAAGGTCGATCGGACTCAAATACCGCACCGGATGCCAAGCGGGGAGCGGCACTAGGACGCAAGCAGACCGAAAAGATGCGGTACATGAAGCGCAAACACCTCGCCAAGCTGTCACATGCGCCGAAACACAAGAAGTTTAGGTTTACTACGTGCCCGGAACGGTGGTATGCGAGGTGTCCGCTACCGCGGAAGGGAAAGAGTAACACAACCTAGCGAGACCGGGATCGTTTGCGTAATGTGGGTTGCAAACTCGGTCCATATAAGGTTTCGGAAAAGTAGAAATTAAAGCTATATTGCATCAACACATTTAACAAAGAGCTGCTCAACCACAGATCGAGCCGTACGGACGCCCGCGGATGCGAAACGCACGAGCCCCCAGCACCGTCAAGTCCGTACAATGTAAACTCGGCCACTCACTTCTTCACGACGCCGGATTTCGTCCATCACCCTCGATTGCGCGTCCTCTGCTTGTTCTTTCGCAGTTTCCAGTTCATCCTTCATGGCCCGCATTTTTTTCTTGAGTACTTCTAGCAACGTTCCTTGCTGGACGGCGCTCATCTTGACGGCTTTAAGTTCAAACACCGAAATACTGACAACTGGGTGGGGAAACACACCCGCTACAAGCCTAACGTGGACGAAGTCGCCGAGCAGCGCAGTGATACAAGGTCGTGATGGGCGAGGCCGCGTGCGTGAAGCGGTCGATCGCGCGCGCGCGCGCGCGATGTTATAGTTACTTGACATAGAAGTTAGCTTGGTCACATATGTGCCTCCTAATTCGCGAGAACAGCCACGAGCGGTAATAACAGCGTACTTGTTTCACTATCAGCGGTTTTTGTTGAATGTTACCACGCTGATAACTTCACTTCTGAAAACATGACTTGTACGTGCGTGTTTTCGAAGCGAGCGGCACGCCGCGCGTGCTCTCCCGTGACATTTTCAGGTTACCTGGCGGCGGGCTTTTAAAATTGGTTGCAGGAATCTGTTTCAGAAACTGACTTAAAACAATTTCGCGCGAGGTCTTGCGGGGACACAGTTAATTAACTTTAACTGCGCTTCGCTGAAAATGGCTCTTGATTCGTATAAACGCCAACAAGTTGAATAGTTACTACGCATAAATAATGTCATCTGTTTTCGTCCGTTGGTTTCACGGAGGAAGGAAAGGTGCTCCGTGGTTGGTTTAGTATTTTCGCGCCATTTACACTCGCGTGTGTTGCGCGCCGCGTTACACACGCCTTATGTCGCAATTTTGTAAATTTATTTGCCTCAGTTATTTCTTGGTCTGCAGTTCCAAGCAATTATGCTACGTACGACTGAACAGGGATTCAGTTGTGCTTGCGTTGCTTTTATTTGAGCATGACTTACTGTTCAGCTGCGGGGGGCAACACCCCGCCTGACTCTCCGAGTCACGACTCATTGATATTACTTGAAACAACCAAGAGTTAAAATCCTCAAAATCGCGTAAGCAACCAAAATGCTCCTGGTACTTTAGTTCTCAAGAGCAAAATATGTAATTTCGAAACTCCCTCTATCATTACCATGCCCATGTTTTTGTCGCCACCTCAAGAGAGCATGATCATTTAATTTCGGGCGGATGGGAAGGGGGGGGGGGTCTGTTTTTATTTATGCATTTTCATGTACGTGCGCATGTATATATACACCCAAAGCGTAAATATTTTGAGAAGGTTCAACTCTCCTTCCCCATGTTTCTTGGATACGCCAATGCAACGGAACAGTGTCAGTATGCCACTCTTAGCGTATATTTTCGGTAACCCCGAGAGACTAATTTGACGAAGAGCTTTTTTATTTTGACACGAGGCGTCACTCTCTGACATTGGAATTGCAAATTGCCAACGGAAGCTTCGCAACACCGGAGCCACCGCTGATACGCGACAGTGATTCGGCCACGGGGGGGGGGGGGGGGGGGGGGCGTCTTACGAGGCACCACGAGCGCTCCGTACGTAGGTGTCCCACAGTGAAACATTTGCATCTCGTTATAGCAATGTCCTCCGAGCTGACTTCGCTGTAGTTCACCTGCAGGACGTCGGTCACTGAATCTGTCCAATTACGCGCTGCGGAATGACGAGTGTCCGCGCTTTGCTCCCGGTGAACTTGTCAACGAGATTATCGCCGCGACGCAGTGGCTGTCAGTGTAGCAGTAGTACACCCTTGAACCCGCGGCAAATGTTTACAAGGGTTGATCGGCCAAGAAAAGCGCCGTTTTGGTTCCAGTACCACACTATCATTTTTGTTGATGTTGTTGTATACACGCGTATGATTTTTTTCTTTATCTTTTTGTATTCTAAGCGCTCATGAAAAGTGGGCCGAATGCAAATTAAACTCCGTTTTATTACTATACGTGGCGTCCCAGCTGGTGGTCTTCTTGACTAAACGACACACTGACTCGTATTTTCAGCTGGTGATAGCAACTTCGGCGCCGGTCTCGATCGAAGCCACCAGGACACTTTCGAAACACACACACACACAAAAAAAAAGAAAGAAAGGTCTGCCAGGCGAATGTTCTAGTCAGGCTGCTGCGGCGTTAGCAGGAGCTTTTGGCGCTGCACTGCGTGCAGTCGTTTCTTTTTTCCTTTTCCAGATAATTCTTGTCTTGTCCTGTCGAACTTTTTTTTTCTCTCCTTTATCCTTCCTTTCTTGCGCTCGAAGCAGCCCCCGTATAGGTGGCCCTACTAGCCCCGATGCTGTAAACGAGGAACCGAAGCGAGTCCCTTATCGTCTCATCGCGGACAGCGCGCAGGTTTCGCAGTTGCCACCGCAGAAGCCGCGCTTGACGCCGTCCGCGACCGAGTGTCTCCACGGCCACGTGCCCAGCTTTACGCCGAGTGTCGGTGTCGTTTTTCGGCGTGTAAAGGGGCTCCCTTGTGTTCCGCAGCCTCGCTTCGGAAGAGCGCGGGGAGAACTGGGTTAGCGACGCTTTCGCCGCAGTTTTCAGGGACGCGGCGGCGTCCGAGACTCGACGTGCCCGTCGCCGCCGCTGCGCAATGCATGCAAATGGCGTGACGGACATTCTTCCGCGCGAAGCAAGCCTGCGTCCCGCCGAGGCGCGTTGCAATGTCGACGCGAAATGCCATAGGTGGAGTCAAGAGGAGGTTGCCTCACCGGCCCTCTCCTGAATAATACGACTCGCGCTGCACGCAAAGCGGACTTTGCACTCGAGCTGGAGAGGATTGCTCATCGGTGTCCCATCAACTGCCACTCCGCTTATCAGACACCGTTCCTTTGTGCTTCGTGCGGTCGATGTTTTTTTTTTTTGCTTTACAGAAACGTCGCGTATGTGTTATGAACGTATCCGAACTGTTACTAATACGACTTGTCAGCGAGATGTATATCCATGGTCGGGTGTCAGGATTAGCCAGCGGTCGCGTTTCATGTTCAAAACTGCAACGCTGTAATGGCTTCAAGCTCACTTCTACAGAAAGGTCTGCTTCTAATGGAACCCTCTAGCTGTTTCAACAAAAGCTCAAAAAGTCTGAGGCGTACGTACGAACAAAAGGTACGAACTGTGGAACAGACAAATATGCGTTTATCCAATCCCTTGACCTTCGCACTGTGGTGTCAATCACTTGCCCTTTTCAGACCCATTGTTCGTGTGTAATACACCTGCTAGTCATGTACGTCTGAGATATTACAAGTCGTTTGCGATGTCATTACTGTCTAGTCGTTTGTTTACAGTGTACAACAAAACAGTTACACACTTTGAATGAGCCGGACGCGCAGCGTCCAGCGTCCTCACCGGTGAAGGCAGTTCGCGACCGGGTTAGTGTGCGATATACTCACGGCCTGCAGAGCCTTGTCCTTCTCCTCCAGCTTGCTGTTGGCCTGGGACAGCTGCTCTTGCACCTGGTCCAGCTCATTCTCGATCTGCTGGATCTTCTTCTGAAGGCTGCGCACTTCCTCTTCGGCCTGCGAGAGAACAGCGGGCCGCCCAAGGCACACGGTTAACGGAAAGCACTTACACGAGGAACTCGCCATGTTTGTTTGGCGTCTATTACGTTTTCGCTCTCCTCTCCCGTCGCCCCACGTGCGCGTTAACTGTCAACGTGCGCACACGTGCGGGAGTTGGAGCGCTACCATGCTTCCGTCAAAGGCGCTATCGTGAACGCTGAGAATGCGTTCGCAAGTTCTTTCCGATAGCTAACGCAGAGCTGCCGGATAAAGCGGCTAACGTAACGTGGTGTCATGTTTTTCGCGTGTCTACAGCGAGGAAACATGCTTATTGACTCGCTGCGGTGGTCGTTATTATGGTACTCGACTGCTGATCCGAAGGTCGCGAGATCCATTACCGGCTACGGCGGTCGCATTTCAATGGATGCGAAGTGCTAGAAGCCCGTGTACTTGTATTTAGGAGCACGTTAAAGCAACCCAGGCGGTTGAAATTTCCGGAGCCATCTACCACGGCGTCTTTCATGATCACGTATATGATTTTACGTCTTCGGTAGCTTTGGCTTGCGCATTCTCAGCTTCAAACGTAGGTAAAAGTCCTAATAAATATTCGGAGTTTCTGTAAAGGCGTGAATAATGGCGAAACGGTGATACGATTGGGAAACCCGATGATCAGTCATGAAACAGTGACACATGTCTACCACGCAGATCTGATAATGGAAGTGTATTTTTACGAACATACTCTTAACGAAGGTTAATTGCCAAACACAAGCGTGCTCATGCAGTGCTGCCCGCAAAGGTCAGGCTGCATTAAAATACCATGGCTGATTAAAACCAGACATTTACGCCGACATATGGGCATAAATGTGTTTTTCAGGTTTGAAAGAGTAGGTCACACATTCGATTCTTCAACTAGCTTGTCGACACTGTGCTTTTCCAATTTTCTTGCTTTCCTTCCTTCCTTCATTCTTTTTTTTTGTATTGAATAAAGTGACTGGCATAAGCGAAATATGATTGAATGTCAATATATATTATAGCACAGTCCAATTTGTCTCGTGGTTCTCTCGAGATAGATAACTTTTGAATCAAATGAGAGAGGATATCTGTTTGTATAAGTGGTTTGTGGCGTTCAACATCGTTACAAAACAGTGAACGTAAGAAGGCCATCGGGTTAACTTTGAACATTCATGTATTCTTTTTTAGATACTTGTGAACAATTACCCTTAGATCCAGTTTCCATAACATTATCAACAGCAGAATGTCACATCTGTAATCAGTTACCACTACAAGTGTGGTTATAATGGTGAATTTTGTGGCAGTAAATATTACTGTCACTCATTATTTAATCAAAGCGCAGTAGTAGCCTGACAAGGTTTCGCAAAGCTGTCGGGACTAGAGAGTATTTCTAAATATTGAAAATTTCTTATAAAAGTGGAGTTATCTTTTTAGGAATGCAATAATAAGATGAACACGTACAATCACTTCTTACAAAATTTTACACCTTTAAGGGTGTTTTGTGGTCCTATACGGGTAACCACAACTTCTACGACAGAGATTATCATGGAGGCGATCGAGCTCTGGCTAAATATACAAGGATAAAACGTCTCCTTAAATATGTAATAATTTTGACATCCTGGGGTGCACACCTTTATGTGACAAAAGAATAGGACAACTGAACCTTTAATGACTGCTCTTCTTTTGTCACATGTTGCAGCTTTAATATTTTGCTTGCAATGAAAGGTCGGCAAGCAAGAAAATTATAGTTGCTCCCACATAACATTACGTCTTATGTGGCGAGTGTGTTAACCATAGGAGAAAGAAATACCTTTTACACCCCGAAATGTGTTGAATTTTCTTAGAGAAAATATAAAGGAAGACATGTAGTAATAAACAAGGTGAAATATAAAGCTGTATCTAATGCGGAATTCAAGGTTGGTTCTACAAATTCAAGAACGAAATTTCATATATTTTCTGCACGCGTTCATCATCACTGAGAACTGTTTTAAAAAGAGAGAAAAGTTTCAAAATTGCATGTGTCTTCCCTTGAGTGGGCTTCATCACTGTTTTTAAAAAGTACATTGCAACAGCTACAAAGTAATATATATGTTTTCTATTTTCAGTCGTGAATAGAGCATGCGCTTTCTGTATGCCAGTGGAATTAAGTATGGCCATAACACTATCAGGTACAGCTGCATAAAAAAAATTTTTTTTGTGCTTTCACAAAGCTTTTTTGGTCTTTACAAAGAAATCAAGAAGTACCACTAAAGAAAAATATAATATAGACAAAAGCTGTCAATCGAACCTGTGTGCACCAACCACCGTCGACGCAGCGACAGAGACAAATTTTTGTTTCGATTTCAAATGGAAACTAAATGCCTTCTATGTGAAGAAAGGTGCCCGTCATCGAATAACAGAGCAGTAACTTTAATGAAAGTGCACTGTGGTTATCTATAGACTGACATTTATCTACATTAAACTGCTACGTAACGACCGCGTTTTAGTCTAAACCCGTCACTGGTTTCGAAAGCGAAAGTGCTGACATCCGGCGGATTTCATTTTTTTGTTGTTGTTGAGGTTGGGGGGAAAATGCGCAAGTTCGGGTTTCTGGCCCGATGACCGACCGAATCGGAAACACACGAGCGCCACGGTCAGGAACGCCGACTTTGTTGACGTCACATCCGGCGCACTGCACGAGGGGGAACCCGAAAAGGTATTCGGCAGGACGCGTGGCCATGTTTAGGTCCGCCGGCGCCCGAATTAGAAGGTCCGAAATAGATCTGCGGGAGAAGCGGAGCGCCGGGGCGACCTGTCTTAGCCCCTCTGTCTTTATCTGCCACTTTAGGTCCGACCAACAGGGCCCGTTCAGTGCCATAGCCCCAAACCGAAGGCCTAAACGTATAAACGTTCTGGATAATTATACCTCTTCCTCTTTTATGTTTTTCTATTATAAGTCAGGAGCATCGGTTGCACACTGTCTTCGCACAGCCGTTAAATTATTAGGATTGTAATTCCAGCTATATTACATTTGTTTTTATCGTATCCTGCCGACAAGAACAACACACTTCTGTCCCACGCATCATCATAACTTTAAGCGTCGGTCAGCCGAAGACCAGACTGCCTTACGTAATGGGCATCCTACGGTTATGCACGAGCAAAACCTTACAGTAATGATAAATGATTGATTTTTGGGTGTGATCTGCAGGGATTGGTACAAAAGAAAAGATTAAATGTTAGGCTGGCCATCGGAAGACAGTATCGTTAGCGTGCGGGAGCAACTTACGCTGATATCCTGCTTATCACGGTGTGTTATTCTGAGCTAATGCTTCTTCGCACAGTTGGCTGAAGAAGAATGACGGGACGGAACAGGGGGGGGGGGGGGGCGTTCACTGTGAAAACCGCTGCTGGCGAAACACGCACGAGCATTCTGAACTTTTCGTTTGGTTTCCCGACCTTGCATGCGGAGAAGGGGGGTCGACATGCCAGCACTTTCGCTTCTACTAGAAACCCTCACCGATGCACACAGGTGAGTCTGCACGAGGCAAGCTCTTAAGGAACACGGTCCTCGCGGTTTTGCACACTCAACGCGTCGCGCACTGCACTGCGTACCTTCTCTGCGCGCAGAGCTGCCTCCCTGGACTGTTGTTCTGCGGTCTCTGCCCTGTCGACCGCATTATCCTTCTCCAGCTTCATCGCCTGCATCTTCTTCTTGATGGCCTCCATTTTGGCTGGTGTTCGTTGGACTTCGGCTCGATGAGAACTGAACGGTCTGTGGAGCTTGGACCACTCGTTGAGAACGCCCTGGGACGACTGGAGTCTGGACGCCTGGGGAAGATAGTTCCTCGGGGTCTCTCTCCCGGGGCTGCCGCTAGCGCCCCCCGGCGCCGGCTGCCCACGTCACGCGGTTCGAGTTTCCTGCCCCTCGGCCTCCTCGGCAGGCCGTGCCAAATATGGCACGCGGCTGGGGCCGAGGCGGAATGTGCCTTTTGCTGGCCGCCTCCTGTGGACTGTGCATGCTGTTGCTGATGGTGCTGCTGCTGGTGGCAACGCACACACCACACCGCTCGCGGTTCGCGCAACGTCACTGCTACCACCACCGGTCGACAACCGCCCGTCCCGCCCCCGCGCCTCGCGTAACCTTGTCCTCTCGCCACGTCGTGGCACCGATGACCGACCGACCGCGGTGTAACAGCCTTCGGCCATACCTTCGCGCCATGTCGCGGACAGGTAACGGCGGACAGTTGCTGGTTACCATACTTTGCTCGATGCCACCCTTCTTAGTCCTCTTTCTCGCTGTCCTTCAGAAATATAATTTTGCCGCGTATTCTGTTATGCTTACTCTTTCGGTGTGGTTCTCGAATGTGGGCTTGCAGAAAGGCAAAAGTGCGAGCGTGGAATCCACATTGGCTGAACATATTTTTTCCTCCGAGGCGCGGCATGCTGGATTGCTCTACATTAGGCTAGGATGACGGACTCTGTCAACTATGTCTTCGAGACTTGTACAGCATTTTTTTTTTTCAGGGCGGTATCATGTCTTTGATGCACATCGCGGCTACATCTAGACAAACTCCGTTCGAGTTCTTGTCCACAAGTTTCGTAACGTTCCCTGCACATTATAAATAGCAGACTGCTTTGTAGACAACAGTGGCCACTCCTTTAACCAAACTTCAGCTCGTTCATTGTTCTGGCTCCTACGCGTTCGATTTCCTCAACATTCTGTTACTTCCATGTCAATATTTTTTTTAGGTGACGCCGGTTGTTCTTGCTATACCCGTTGCCTTGACAGACCTTTGTTTTTGTGCGGATAATCGCAAGATCCCACAGTATAGGTTGAAACCGAACCTATATGCGAAACTGGGTCGCTCTTTTTTGTCAACTCATTGGCAGTCAAGTCGTCTCCCGTGGAATCGGGTCATAACCCTGGCCAAAGCTCGTTCTCCCGCAGCTATTCGTTGCGGAGCGCGCGCGTGATTCATCGGGCAACCGAAGAAATATCCACGGCCTTCGCCTCTTTTCACACTGCTTTGTCCGCCACGATAGAACAGCAGAGTGCGAAGTGTTTGCTCACGCAATGCAATCATCGCTTTCGCGGCGATGACTATGACGATGAATCGTACACGGAGCAGCGTGGTGGTGATCACCGTGACGTCAGCAAACAGTTATGCGCGTCGGCGTAGCAGCGAACTGATTGCCTATATATTTCCCTGTGGATTGCCTCTGAAGGCCAAACATATGCATGGTCTATCCGCCGACTCTGCCACGGAAGCGGAACAAGCGGATGTTTTAAACCCCGGCGGCTTCCTGTCTTCATTCCCCGGCGCGTTATCTCATCCTTTGCAGGCGCGTTGCTGAGGCACGAAGGACACGCGTGCCGCATGACACACATATACATATTGCGTCGTCGTACACTGAGAGTTCCAAGGCGTAATATTTGTCCGTTTCTCTTACTCACTGCGCACGACGAATTGTTTCTTCATTCAACGAAACCAGATAAAAATTGATCGTCGCTTGCGCGACATACCGTAGTGTTGAGCACCTTCCGCGTGTTTAAACATTTTGCGTAATAACTTTGCGTAACTAGATGTGTTATTATCTTGTATATTATTTGAACTACGCGAAGGGAGGAAGTATGGTAAAATTGTAACGAATGAAACAGAATGGAATGCGTTTTTTTTATTTTTGTCCATCTCAGTGAAACAGTAGCCGGTGTTGATGTAGTCGTGGTGTTAGCAGGAATTGACAACGATTTGATCACGATAGACAAAAATCGTGCTTATTAAAATATAGTTTTAAATTGTCAGTGCTAATTAGTAGCAATATAATAAAGGCAGCCTACCGACAGCGTAATAAATGGCCGTTCGGCTGTTAAATCAATCTGTAAAGTCCCGTGGTTTTAATCACTTGGCGGTTAAATCTCTACAATTTTAATCAGGATGGTCTTCGAAAAAAAATTACCACTTTTTGCGCCAAGCCGCGCACAGCTGGATCAGAGCAGAGCTGGTGGTTACTTAGCTTGTCCTGTCTTGGCACAGTTCGGTCAGAGCTGAGCTGATGTGTACCTAGCAAGCTGGTCCTGCACATGTCTTAGCGCAACTGGGTCAGAGCAGAGCTGGAGGTTCCTAGCTGGTCCTCTCTTGGCACAGTTTGGTCAGAGCTGAGCTGGTGTGTACCTAGCAAGCTGGTCCTGTCTTAGCGCAATCGGGTGAGAGCAGAGCTGGTGGGTACCTAGCTGGTCCTGTCTTGGTACAGTTCTGTCAGAGCAGAGCTGGTGGGTACCTAGCTGGTCCTGTCTTGGTTGTGCTTTTACCCTCTCACCCTTATATATCCTGATGTTGCATGACTATTAGGGGCTGCCCACTTCTGCTTTTCTTGTTAGTCATTTGTAACGAGCGCTTGGGCGGTGACTGAGCGCTGGCCGGTTCAGGAGGAGGATCATAATTTTTTCATCTTAAAACACGGCATGCAAAGTCCGAGCATGCCAGTTTTGATGTAAGACGTCACGGCCTGCAGACTCCAAGGTATGTTTCGTCTCGCAAGGATGTAAGGACACATACCGTAGTACTTTATCAGAATTTCGCGAAACGTGTTACAGTTCCGATTAGTCCCACCTTTCTTCGAGGACAGTTCCCGCCTGACCTTACAGCGGGATGCACTCATACTATTTTCAGTTTTGAAATTCTGTTATCAGTATTTTCTATTAAGTGGTGGTTTTAGAGATAAAGGAAAAAACATTAACACAGGAACAAAAAGAAAAGAGAACACAAAACAAGAAGGAAAGTTGAATTGGGGCCACGTTACAATTTTTCATATTTACAACTGCAATGTAGGTGGTATGATACAACGTTATCAAATGTTGTTGATTAGTTTCTTCAATCTTGTGTTGCTATCAGCATTGTATGCCACCATTCCCTGTAGCGCTTTCTTGACAACTACACACCTTTTTGCACAAAATTATGATACTTTTAAACAAAAACAACAGAAACAAACCTCTCCCTTGCCCCGCCGCGGTGGTCTAGTGGCTAAGGTACTCGGCTGCTGACCCGCAGGGCGCGGGTTCGAATCCCGGCTGCGGCGGCTGCATTTCCGATGGAGGCGGAAATGTTGTAGGCCCGTGTGCTCAGATTTGGGTGCACGTTAAAGAACCCCAGGTGGTCTAAATTTCCGGAGCCCTCCACTACGGCGTCTCTCATAATCATATAGTGGTTTTGGGACGTTAAACCCCACATATCTATCTATCTATCAAACCTCTCCCTACTCCTCCACATCCTCAAAGTGATTTCACAGGAGAAATTTGTTAAGCACTGATATTACATAGTTGATTTGTATTTAAGGTAGTTTTAAGACAACACTTTTGTGGTGCAGTTATACTCGCGGACAACTTTTCTGGGCAATGCAGCGAATGCTACAGATCCAAATCAGGCGTATATCCTACTGCTAATGAATGCAGCCCTACAATTGTGTTCTTGTTTTGTATAGTGTGAGATGTGAAAAATACTGCCTTCATTTTCAAAAGCTCTTTGAATAAGGATCGACGAAGTTCACATCCGAGAGATATTCGTATTTGCTCTAACTTATTCGTTGTCCCTTTCCGTTTTAGAGCGCACGAGAAAGACGCCCCATTTGCGTGCACTTCGAGCGCCAAGTGGCGTCTGCGTAAATACGAAATGCTCATCGCACGCAGCCACGATTTTCCACAGCGGTACGGAATCCATGGTACACCGGACTACTATGCGTAGTGGTACACGTGCAGAAGCTCCACTCCTGTAGCTTTCCTTTAATTGCCAAGAAAAGTTGTCAGCGAGTAAGAGATCCTTCTGTTGGTACAAGCAGATGAGTATGTTTACATCACAGGCCCCTCACTTCACTGATAGAATGTCTCTTCTATATTAACGCACTGCCCTTCCGTAGCAGCCTCCCCACAATCCCAACAGTTTATTATGTTTCCTTATAGAATTATTATATTTTCATGTATAACTGCCCCATATTTTTGTGAATATCTTACAGAAACACGAAATTTTCGGAATTTCATTCAGCACATTTAAGTGAGATGGCTTGACCAAATATACGAGACTGTCACTTCAGCCTCTTTTGTTACATGGCTATTGTTTATTGTCCTGTCTCTTTATACCGGTTTGCAAGCGAGGCGGGAACTGAGGCGCTATAAAATACACACGTAAAACGAGCATTGCATATGCTGCGACTTTATTCCGCACTTGCGCGAAGCGAATCAACGCCGAAGAAATATCACCGATGTGTACTTTTATATCATATCAACGTTTACAATTGAGTTATAACATCCCATTAGTGTACGGACAGGTGTCAATGGCGGCTTTATTGCGCTACGTTGACGTTCGATCGATGTTTAATCAATTCGCCATACATGATAGCCTTTGAACGACGTTCAGTTTGCGCCAAGATCGAAGTACTACCTGTGAGCGCTAAATTACATTTCCAAGTGCAGCTTCACTTTCCCTTTGCATGCGCTTACTCTGAAGACACTTGAAATCAAGATTCGAGGTCTTACAACGTGCCCATAGAATCAGGCGCATGCGAGGTTCACCATTAGGGTGGGGGGAAGTGGGCAAGATTTATTGCAGCCTCCCACACCCCTTTTTTAATCGTTGGTTGAGTAACAAACGAAAAAACAACCTGTCTGGCAGGCCGAGGGTTCCGCCTGAGTACGGGGACTACGTGTCTCCAACTGAAGCCACCAAGACAAAACTGCTGCTCTTGTCTTGTCTTGTCGCCTAGAAGATCTTGGCTCATACCTACAAGGGGAATTGGCCATACTGTACTTTGTAACAGAATTTTTTTGTACAACGCTTGCTAAAAAAAAGAGAGCAATTAGATAGGAACAATAATAATGTTTCTTTAAAAAAACGTGAAGAAGGTCCACTCTTAGGAATAGACTTCTTTTTTCTCAGCAATAGATGTAACATTGAAGATAAAGTGATGTCATATACTTACCACTATAACCTGCCCCGCCGCCGGGGTCTAGTGGCTAAGGTACTCGGCTGCTGACCCGCAGGTCGCGGGATCGAATTCCGGCTGCGGTGGCTGCATTTTCAATGGAGGCGAAAATGATGTAGGCCCGTGTGCTCAAATTTGGGTGCATGTTGAAAAACCCCAGGTGGTCCAAATTTCCGGAGCCCTCCACTACGGCGTCTCTCATAATCATATGGGGGTGGTTTTGGGACGTTAAACTACACATATCAATCAATTACTACTACGACCTGCCATTGGTCCTGGTTTACGGGGGTCTAAAACGGAAAACAAACAGCTATTTGAATGTGAAATCATGAGTCCTTGGTCACCCTTACCGGGAAAAAATTATTGCCATCACCTTGCACGTTGAACATGACATAAAAGTTCGCACTGGGACAGCATTGACACTCCCTTTCAGATGATTAAAGGTGCAGAGAAGTGCCCAATCCCCCTTTTTCGTGTACCCACGCCTGTGCTCGTAATATGTATACAAGATCGGCATACATCACCAGTACGTGACATCCTTGTATAATCGTGATACTCAGCAGTGTATTATAAAGCAGCATTAGCTCAATGCCTGTCATACTTATAGTTCACACTGTCCTTCGTATGCCTATGTAGCATTGACGCAGTCCTGAAAAGTATGCGAAGGCCCTTTGAAAAAACCAATAAGTAAGTTCGTCCCACGAAGCTTTTCGGAGCTTAGAAGGCAACGTACGGTAATCAGCGAATTTTATAATTTGTCTCTTGCAGCGGACACATGTAAACGTTGTTCGTTGCGTGTTCAGCTCTGCACTGAACCCAACAAGCGCCTGCATGAAAATGAAAACTATATTTTAAAGGACGGACAGTCCTTCTATTGGGACACTTGAATTGCAAAAATTTTTGATCTATCTATCTTCTATCTATCTATCTATCTATCTATCTATCTATCTTATCTATCTATCTATCTATCTATCTATCTATCTATCTACTATCTATCTATCTATCTATCTATCTATCGAGCTAGGTCGATCTATCTATAATCTATCTATTCTATCTATCTATCTATCTATCTATCTATCTATCTATCTATCTATCTATCTATCTATCTATCTATCTATCTATCTATCTATCTATCTATCTATCTATCTATCTATCTATCTATCTATCTATCTATCTATCTATCTATCTATCTGTATGTCTGTCTGTCTGTATGTCTGATCGTTGTCTGTAGTCTGTTGTCTAGTCTGTCTGTCGTATTCTATCTATCTTATCTATCTATCTATCTATCTATCTATCTATCTATCTATTATCTATCTATCTATCTAATCTATCTATCTATCTATCTATCTATCTATCTGTCTTCTGTCTGTCTGTCTGTCTGTCTGGTCTGTCGTCTGTCTGTCTGTCTGTCTGTCTGTCTGTCTGTCTGTCTTCTGTCTGTCTGTCTGTCTGTCTGTCTTCTGTCTGTCTGTCTGTCTGTCTGTCTTCTGTCTCTGTCTGTCTGTCTGTCTGTCTGTCTGTCTGTCTGTCTGTCTGTCTGTCTGTCTGTCTGTCCTGTCTGTCTGTCTGTCTGTCTGTCTGTTCTGTCTGTCTGTCTGTTCTGTCTGTCTGTCTGTCTGTCTGTCTGTCTGTCCTGTCTGTCTGTCCTTGTCTGTCTGTCTGTCTGTCTTGATCTGTCGTCTGTCCTGTCTGTCTGTCATGTCTGTCTGTTCTGTCTGTCTTGAAACGGTTTGCCTTTTTTGTCTTTCATTCGCTTTTTGTCTTCATTCGGTTTGCCTTTTTGTCTTTCATTCGCTTTTTGTCTTTCATTCGGTTTGCCTTTTTGTCTTTCATTCGCTTTTTGTCTTTCATTCGGTTTGCCTTTTGTCTTCATTCGCTTTTTGTCTTTCATTCGGTTTGCCTTTTGTCTTTCATTCGCTTTTGTCTTTCATTCGGTTGCCTTTTTGTCTTTCATATTCGCTTTTTGTCTTTCAGTCGGTCTGCCTTTTTGTCTTCATTCGCTTTTTGTCTTTCATTCGGTCTGCCTTTTTGTCGTTCATTCGCTTTTTGTCTTTTCATTCGGTGCGGCCTTTTTGTCTTCATTCGCTTTTGTCTTTTATTTGGTTTGCCTTTTTGTCTTTTATTTGGTTTGCCTTTTTGTCTTTTATTTGGTTTGCCTTTTTGTCTTTTATTTGGTTTGCCTTTTTGTCTTTTATTTGGTTTGCCTTTTTGTCTTTTATTTGGTTTGCCTTTTTGTCTTTTATTTGGTTTGCCTTTTTGTCTTTTATTTGGTTTGCCTTTTTGTCTTTTATTTGGTTGCCTTTTTGTCTTTTATTTGGTTTGCCTTTTTGTCTTTATTTGGTTTGCCTTTTTGTCTTTTATTTGGTTTGCCCTTTTTGTCTTTTATTTTGGTTTGCCTTTTGTCTTTTATTTGGTTTGCCTTTTTGTCTTTTATTTGGTTTGCCTTATTTGTCTTTTATTTGGGTTTGCCTTTTTGTCTTTTATTTGGTTTGCCTTTTTGTCTTTTATTTGGTTTGCCTTTTTGTCTTTTATTGGTTTGCCTTTTTGTCTTTTATTTGGTTTGCCTTTTTGTCTTTTAGTTGGTTGCCTTTTGTTTTTTATTGGTTTGTTATTGGTGCCTTTTTGTCTTTTATTCGGTTTGCCTTTTTGTCTTTTATTTTGTTTTGCCTTTTTGTCTTTTATTGGTATTTGGCCTTTTTGTCTTTTATTTGGTTTGCCTTTTGTCTTTCATTCGGTTGGCCCTTTTTGTCTTTTATTTGGTTTGCTTTTGTCTTTCATTCGGTTTGCCTTTTTGTCTTTCATTCGGTTTGCCTTTATTACCAAAATTCAACCACATCTGCAGTGCCCACCAATATGCTTTGGTTTCTGCGTTCACACTTGTGTGTAGCATGAATGAAAAAAACAACACAAATTTTGCACATATCTCAGGCAAAAAATCAACACGCCAATATATTGTGGCGTGTCCTTTTGTACTATAAAGTCATACATAAGTAATTCTAAGCAACGATGCTTTATTACCGCTAGCGAAGAATGCAAACGCAATGCAGCGAAAATGCGGGTGTTTTCCTGCGCTTTGCTAGATGATCGGTTGTGCCACCTACCTTCTGCGCGCATCAAGAAACTCTAACACAGTGCCTCCAGAATCGTTTTCACCGATTTTATCGCGCAGAACATCAAATAACGAATAAACGTGAACTGGTGTTATCTTGATATGCTCACTCTGTGCACCTGATTATTCCTTCCTCCATATTCCCAAACTGCGACCCAGAGCCATCCTTTTCTTCAAATAAAGGTTCCATTCATCACTCATTCACTCTCTCTAGACGGAAGACTATCATCCTTCGACGACATTGCAGTAAACTATGCAGATACGGGGCCAATTTTTGGGGAGGCGGGGGGTTATAACACTTGCCGCACTTAGTTGTTGGTCAAGGTCTAATAGTTCAGTTCCAGCTGCTTTGAATTAAGAGGGTTCCTGTTATGAACTCAGGCAGTAACCTATTCTCGATTGTAACTGTGATAACTGTCATTGTGTAGAAACTCTCGACCATCTCTAGTGCCATTGTCCAGACTTTGAAGAAGATTGCCGGACTTTGCAGTGTGCCTTAAGGACGCTGTATGATCGACCCTTTACTCTGAAGATCTTGTGAGCGTGGCCTTCACGTACTTCAGCCCAGAAAGCCACACTAGCCCTTGTACAATTCTCGAGGCAACGTCAGTGTGCGACCGCCTGTGAAACCTGATCTGTGTGTGCAGTGTGTGTATTATGTGCAATGTGTATCTCCTCATCCTCCTCTCTCTCTTTTTCTCCTTCATTTCCCTGTCCCCGTGTAGGGTAGCAAACAGGAATTAGTTTTGTTAACTTCCCTACCTTTCTGATGTGTTTTTTTCTTTCTCTCTCTCTTCACATAAAATAACCAGAAGGCTTATTATAATAGTTGCCTAAAACGGACTTTCTGGCTCTGTATTACTATATTTTATAAGTAAATAATTGACTGAATTAGAGCTCCCCCCCATTAAAGAAACTGCCCTATAATTATTAATTATTCTAAACTACAAGTTTCGATAGCCATCTGTAGTTCGCATATTCATAGAAACGTGTGAAGCGATGTGATGAGCTTTGTTTTGTTATTCTCTCTATATTTTGCTGTTTGTACATTCAATTTTTACAGGTCCATTCCATTTTTAGAAGAGGAAGTTGGTTGCCTGATTATCTTATTTGTATGATGGTTACATTTAAAAAAATCAGAAATGATGAAGTTGCATGTACCATGCTTTTCAGTATTGCGTAGTTATTTGACTATAATTAACGACACCAAATCAACAATCTCTGTGGCACAAGTTTTAGATATAACCGTTTATACGGCCCACTTACTGCTCATTCATAGCACACGGGGAGGTATTTATGGCTTATCGTCGCGAATAAGGTTCACGAAGGCTCGACGATTCAACAAAGTTGGGGTCCTTGCTCCAGGTTAGTCCCCTTACTGGAATCCTAGTTGTTGCCGCGTTATTTCATATATATATATATATTGGAGTTTTGTAGACACCGCTCATACGTGACGCTGATGTTTTGCCGAAGTAAGAACGAACGTGAGACATTCGCGGGAATTCTGAGTGACGAACTAATTTGTCAATGTCAGGCTGTCACTAAAGAATATGCCTCAGAGTGACAGACTTTAGAAAAAAAGAAGGTACGGTTGGACTAGCGCCATCTGTGGTCGAGATGAATGATAGTGCCTGATAGCACATTGTACTTGTTCTGCTGTCAGTGCGGCCTTGGGAATGCGTACACTTGACATGTGAGGCGCTAAGAATCTTGTGCTGCTAGTTTACACCTTCGGAACTCATTATCACGATGTTTACCTTCCCTGTTTTTGCCACTTTGCGTTTATGCTGTCTTGTTGATTACACGAATTGGGTATCGCTTTCATGTCACTCGATAAACGTTTCATGGATACGTGACTCAGTACATGGAAAGCTTGCCATTGACTACAGTCTTGACAATTAGGCAGCAATTTAGGCTGTTATGTAAGCGTGCATACACCTGTAGCATCGCCAGGAGAAGGCACATTGGGCCAGTGTTCCCCTCCCCGAAATTTATTTGCCACGGCATATAGAGCACAAATTGACATCCGATTACATGCCCTCAGCCCCCACTTAAGATTAAGAAGGGATTCCCCCCCCCCCACACACACTCCCTCCTCTCGAAAGAAATTTCTGCTTACACCACTGGCATATACTTCTTGAACCACAGGGTTACTCGTAAATTGTTGCACGTAATTTACGTAGACGGGAACACAGAGACGCACATATGGAGCGCACACTTTAGACATTTTCATTAGCAGAACAACGTGTCTTTATGTACCCAGATAAAGAACCACATCGCGCATGACAGCAAGTGAATACCAACATCAAGAACCACTCTCTAAACGCGTGTCATGCCACTCAGATGCACAATTTATTTTTCAGATTGGGAGACAGACGCCTGGCCTACGCAGGGTGAAGTGCAGCGGGATATGTGCCCACTGGTTAAGTGCCTAACCAAGTGCAATCAATAGTCAGTGCGTGACATAATGAATAGGAAAGCCCTAAATGCATGGACATAATGATTCTTGTTTGTGCACACATTTCCTGTAAATATTCATTCCTTGATGCTAAGTGAATACATTACCATGACAGTGATTCATTACCGCTGCGGTGCATCGCTGTCTCAAGCGAGGTCTCCTTCACTATAAGCTTGCAACCTCGCGTTGAAGCTGCGGAATTTTCTTTTTTGTTATTATTCTTTTCGAATACCATGCTGGTTATCGTATTCTAGCCGCAGGTTCATAAACAGTCAGAACTGTTCATTCGCTACGACAGCTGACCAGCTGCACAAGACCCGCGAGAGAAGAATAATAACATTGAGTAAGCGCCTTTTGAGTTTGCGTGCAGTCTGCTTAGCCGCGGCGCTTCTCCTCCCGTCTATTGTTACGCCAGCGCTTAAAAGATACGTTTGTTTCATATCCCATAGTTTGGGCTGCCAAGCTTCCTATTTAATATGCTAAGTAGTGCGATAAACGTTTTTTTAATTCTAAGGCAAAAAAAACGGCCATCAGATGACAGCAAGATGTGTCAGTTTAGTCATAAAAATAATAATAAAAAGAAATGGTATTTATAAATAGCAAAATAAAGACCTTTTAACAAAATTATAGAATCATATGTTACATTTATTCCATGTGATAACACGGTTTCTGATTGCATGTGCTGACCAATCATCCGAATAAATGAACCATTGGGTCGGTTCCGCTCTTCTGGACAGCGACAAGAATACCAAAATTTACGGTGTTTCTATGAGGCCTTCTGGCGGAGCACGGGTCATTTGCAGGGTCCGCGATCGTTTTATCAAATCCTGGGTGATCATTTGATTAGTGGCTTAAGATGACATTCGATGCGATGTGCGAGAAGCCAGCGGGCTTGACGCAGCTGCCTCCATACTTTCCTATCTCAGATGCATGTTCGAAAGCTCTGAAGTCTAGTGCGCTCTTCATTCTTCTGCAGTGGCATACATGCAAGATTTTGAGACATGGTGTGACTTCTTATTGATTTCTGTTCTTTTGACAATGACCATACGTGATTCCTAGCGTAACCTCCTCTTAATAACAGCGCATGTCGTAGCTTTCAATAGCTCTCAAGGAATGTTGAGTGGCGAC
>WOVY01015388.1:0-16928 GCA_013436015.1 Rhipicephalus annulatus
CCACTCATGCAATCCACTATCTCCTGATTCTTTTCTCTGCAGTTATTCCCCGTCCACAAGTAGGCTACCCCTAGCCACGTTTCCTTTCCACCTACTGTGCCCAGAACCCAGAGGTGCTCTGAACACGTCTGTTTCACTCTAACCCATTTGGCTCCGCGATGAATTAGCATTCCTACACCCCCACCTTCCTTTCCGATATGGGTCCTGTTACACCCTTCCCAAACATAATTTTCAATATGTGGTGGCTCTTCCAAGTCTCTACGGTGTGTTTCTGTAACCGCATACACGCCTATCTGTTCTTTGTTTAACTGCTCCTCAATCTCTAACCATTTTGCCTTCTTTCTGCCACCCTGCATGTTTATGTAACTAATTGCAACACGCGCCTTTTTCCTTTTTCTTTTACCTTTTTTCTGGTTTTTCGCAATTCTACCTGTCAAAGCGTCCTCCTGGTTGTTTTCCCTGTTACGAGCTACCCCGGACTCCGAAGGGCCCGTGAGCCCCCCAAAAAAGCTACTGCGCGTCCTGCCAGTCGCCAAGCCCACCTCGTGCCCAAGCCTCTTATCGAAATGAATCTTGTCTCTTTGGAATCCACCCCACCTGTGCACTTCCCTGTTTAAATCCACTACCTCGAAACCCTTCTCTCGACTAATTCGCCATATCTCTTTGTTTGCGTCGACAACCGCTCTTTGCAGGTTGACGTTGCGCACTGGTACTTCCGGTACTGTGCATACTACAATTTGCACCTGGGGGGACACGGCGCGCATGTCATCCACCCCTTTCGCCAATGTCGTCGCTAGTCCTGACGATTCTTCTTCAGGACGTCATTTAGCCCTCCCGCAATTACAACGAGGTTACGATTGTTAGCTTTAGCTGCGAGTTGTTCACCCGCTTGACTCATTACTGTCCCCAGCGTTTGTCCTGGGAACGTCCCTATCCCAACTCTCTTGTCGCCTTTCACCCTTTCTTTGATTGCCGCTGCGCATCGGACTAAATTTGAGTCACCGGCGATGATGACCTGTTCAGACATTCCTTCTGAAACCTGCACCTGGCTGCTGACTAGGTGACTAGCGTGAGTCACGGCTGCTGGTTTGCTCCCTCCCTCCCTCAAAACTACTTCCCGGTAGCTGGGCCCTGTGACCAATGCATCTGCCTTTGTCATGCCTGTTTCCTTCATCTCTCCCGCACGGGGGGTCGTCGCCATAATGCTTCCTCCGTCACCTGCGTCTTCGTTCCCTTTCACGACCTTCGATAGGCCCTTCTCGGCTGACCGGAGCCTTTCTTCCATGGCTGACGTTTTCTCTCGCTCCTTCGCCAATGCATTCTCCAGCTCTGCGATTTTCTCCATGAGCCCACTCTGGACCGCCATCATATTTTTCATTTTCTCCTCGAACTCGCACTGTCTACACTTGGCGTCATCTTCTGCTTTCTCCTCCGCACTAACTTCCACCTTCCACCCTACCCCGCACTCTGAACACTTTACGGTCTTTTTGACCATGTCTAGCTCAGTTTACCGATGCCCACGTGTTAGAAAACTGTACTAAAATACACTGGTCTAAGCCAAAAAGAACCACAATAATAAATAAATACGCTACACTTCACAGCACCTGCGCATGCACGTGGTCGGTCTACGCGCAGACCTCAGCCACGTGGTGGCTGGAGAAAAAAAAAGACACAGTACAAATACTAAAAAAAACGTACACCGTAATAGACCTAATCAAGCTTTACGCTAGCGCCTTACGTTCTCATAACGCTACAGACAGAGGCAAGCTGGAAACATGCAAAAACACTTATCTGTAGCTGTCATTCCGGAGCTCTCCAAAAACACGTCCGACCTCTACCACACTCTCCCGGAACTCGAATTGATGGCGATGCCAGCGCCGCCACCCGGGCGAAGAGAGAAACACACACTGGCGACGTTTGTGGAGCCACCCCACCCACGGAGGAAGGAAAAGGTAAGGAGAGGCCCTGACGTCACTCGTTGTGAAGCCGCGATGAAGCCGGAAGTCGGCCATATTGAGTAGGCAAATTCTCCTCTCTTGTTTACTTATGAATGCGAAGCTGAAGGCGCGACTCCCTCTCCGGCTCGGAAAGCACGTGGGCTGCTCAGCGCGTGTGTCGTGACGATCCGAAACTAATGGAACTGGGCTCATCACTCAGAGCCAGCGGGACACCTTCAGCGAAATCGCTTCGTCCGAGTAATAACAGAGTAACAGCTCGCTGACAACGAAGCAACTACGAGAGAACGCGCGCTAGATGCACTGACAACGGCGAGTGCTTTCACGTCATTAATTCAGCAACTGTACAGACAACATGATCGGTCGTGCGCCTTCTACGGTTGCATTCTGCCACGCGACTGACGCAGCGTCCTGCCACTGTGTCCGTGTTCCGCGTGAAACTCACCTGCGTCAGCATTCTGCGACCGTGGTGACTTTGAGCACGGTGCTAGTGACAGTTGAACGTGGTTGCTGTTACGTTGAGATTACATGCAATGCTGGTGGAGAGTGTACCAAGCGGAACAGAAAAGGTGTTTTAATACGCACATGCAAGTTGTTACTGTACACACACAACACGAAACTACGTATGTGCACATGGTCCTCACGGCGTCTTGCTGGGCTTAACAGCGCCGTCCGTTGTCACAAGCAGGAGCACTGCTCAACCGTCACTGACCTGCAAGGCGTTCGTCGTCATTCAGCTTCGTCATGGTGCCCAACGCCATTTCGCTGAACACTAACTGCTTCATCCGCGTCATCCGCCGCACGACACATGGATATGCACTTGTTCTACGCACTGTTGAAACCCCGTGATGGACAAAGAGATTTGTAAACGTTGCTAAGAGTAATGTAACAGCCAGACGAACACTGCGTAACCAATAACGCGGCGCAGAGCACAGATATTGTCCGCCACGGCTCAGCACGAGACCTGGGCAGGCACACATTCCGCCGCCAGCCGCGGCCGCTCACTGCTAGACCAGCTTCACTGCGCAACACGTAACCATAACAACGCCGCCATTGTGCCTACTGGATATGGCCGCCATGATGTCATTTCCGCCACATTTTTTACGCCCTGCGCCGGCTGGGCATGCCCTCTCCTTACTTTTTTCCTTCCTCCGTGCACCCCACCGCATACCCTCCGCCGGGGAGGAAGCCCACTGCCCTCTTCTCACGGACTGCCCACTGCCCTCTTCTTTTTCCTTCCTCCGTGCCTCTTCTAGTACACTGCAGGTCCGTTCGATTCGCCTGCACCACGTGAACCAGTTCACGAGGTGCTGCACCTTACCATTCGTTTCAGCGGTGCAGCATTGACGACCGCTGAACCCTGCCATTCGTTTCGAAAGGTGCAGAAGAGGTGCAGCACCGGTTCACGATTTTCCTGCACCTCCTTCGCTGACGGTGCCGGCTTGGTGCAGGCGCGCGTGCAACTGAGCAGACGACGCAGCACTTAGACGTAGGTGGCTTAGGTGCCGTACCAACCTCTACAAATGCGGTGTGTTTTGCCAAGATGTTTGCGCCTCATAAATTGTCCGAATGTGCGTTTCGCCATAGATCAGTGTTTGCTGAATGGTGTAAATTAACCGAAAAGAAATATAGCCAACACCTTGTCGGCACCAACGTTTCTAGACTAGATCTAGAAACGTTCGTCGGCACATCGTCATTTGTTTCGGGTGTCGTGCTGTACCTGCACCGCTGAACTCACGCTGCACAATTTCTGAACTTCGCGTGCACAGCCGTGAACCGGTTCCGACCAGTGCAGGTGAATCGAACGGACCTTGTAATGCCGCCAACGCACCGCCGCCTGCCAAAACACAATGTTGCCAGACAGCAACGCCGCGCTGTCGCCCCATCTTGGTGCCCGCACTGCGTCTACGCCCGGTTGCGTTTAGTTCTCAATAATACGGCGTCGAACGTTGCGGTTGCGTGTTAAACGCTGTTGGTGAAGCCTTAGAATGCCTGGATGCTGCGTACCGCTCTGCACTAACCACAACTGAAAGGGGGTGCGAATGTTCCGCTTCCCAGCGAGCCCTGGCCGACGACAACTATGGCTGGCTTAAGTGAAGCGAGACGGTTGGGAGCCCACCAGTGCGTCTCGTATATGCTCTGTGAGTACTGCGTATTTCGTTCACTGTTTTTTCCTGCGGCATACGTATATGTGTTTCACGGTGTTCGCGAATGAGTAGATAATCGAAGTTGTCGTAGCTGCGTCCACGCATTGCGAGTAGGAAGCCCACAAACGGGACGCGTCCGCGCGTTCGTACGGAGACGCGCTCGCTAGTCTGAGCTGTTGCCACGCTTGCGTTCGTGTCAGCGTAACCTCAGTATTATGTCGCAAGTGTTTGTGTGTGGGCTGCGAATTTCTTTGTGCGCTCACTTTGAGAACTGGGTCGCTTACACGGTCGGCTCCTTTTTGTTGCGCCATACTTCGCGTAGCTGGAGGGAACGGCGGCTGGCTTCAAAATGGCGGCGCACAGAAAATTATGCTAAATTGGGTGGAAGCTGGCAACAGCGTGCCCCGTTGCCCGCTGGTTTTGGCTGAGTTTCTTGAAGGCACTTATTAAGATGTCTCCACCCTAAAAACGGCCGTTCATGTAGGCTCCCTAACGGGTAAAGGTTTTTATACTTGGCCTTTGAAATTGACAGTTTTGGTGTTTGCCACCAATTTCTGAGGCTATGCCTTGTTTCGGAAAAGTTGCCCGCTGATTGACGGCGTCACTTACGTAGGGTTAATTTGTTTGAATTACGTTTACGCTTTTTTAAAACTTTTTACGTTATTTTTGTTGCATATAAGCTCCAAAAACGTAAAAACTTATTTGAAGACACCCCTACTTAGGTGGCGTCACCACCATAGTTTCGACGACGGCCGCTTTCCAAGTGACCACCGATAATCCGGCAGGCAAAGGAAATCTAGGAGGCTATGCCTCAGCATGCTTCGCATAACGTGGGTTCCCATGGTAGGTGGGATCTGCCGAATTTTTACTGTTCTTTTTAGTTGTCTTGTTCACTTGCTCTAGCTAAGTTTCATATAACTTGCAGTTTTCTCTAACCTTAATGCATATGTTGTGTTTATTTTTCATCTTGTTTTTCGCTTTCGTGAAAATAAATGCCTTGCTTGTACAATTAGATCTTGATTGCGCAAGTCATAAAAATAACGGTTGCCGATAGCCTTACGTGCATTGAGACTTTACGGAGAACACTGCGACATCAACGTGAAAACTACACGGACTTCATTTTGGTGTCAAGCTCACGGCAAGTCACTTGATTCTCTATCTTCTAATCTACGTACAAGGAAATTATAAACACTAGTTTTCAGTGCCGATACACGCTTTGCAGAGGGCCGCCAGAATTGTGACAGGTAGGCTTTGTGATAATCCGCTGGGTAGCGTGAAATATTTGGAACGAAGAATGACTGATTGGCGGGAGCGAGGAGGAGCATCTTGAAAGCGACCGCAGCGCCGCCGCATCTGGTAGAATTTTCGCTCGCTCTTCGGCGCGTCGATGCTGACACCTCTCCTTTTTGTAGCCACCATAGCCAAGTTGGCAGCGCCCACAAAAAGTGAATGGGTCATTCTTCCGTGGAATGGGTCGACTTTGTTTACGTACCCGCTGTAGAGAATTGTGGCCGTTGTAGAGAAGTTGTTTGGGCTGGTTGATATGACATGACGATAGTTATAGCGCGAGAACAGAGCGACGAGAAAGGGAGAAGACGCGTTCCGGGCAGACGCACATTCACCGTGTGCAGGATTTCCACGTCAGGCGACCTTCCCATCCTGTATTGTCAACGTCTCCAGCCTTGCCATGCTTTCCTTTTGCTCTGCGCACGGCAGAACGAGCTCCAGCGGCCGAGACAACGTAAGTCGTGTTTGACAACTTTTTGCGTGGAAAAAAAAATTGAGCTGCTCAGTAATTGTTGCTGTGCGAGGAAGTAATTTTGAGCCTTCGTGAACCTTTGCTCACTCGAAAGATTGACAGCATACCACGAGGATTTCTCGCTAATCCGTGTAATGGGAATTCCAGTGAAATGTGTAGCTTGTTATGTGCTGCTGTGCCATTAACCTTTGTTCACACACGGCATAATTGGGCTCACAGGGCAGCATTCTCGACGAGGCGAACAAAGCAGGTGTGATATCGTATGTTGGAGTTTACAGTGTGATGGAAGTGCTGCTGCGATTGCTCCAAAAGAGAAATGCTACTCCTTGCTGCTCAAAACTGTATTTTTATTAGTAATTGCTCCAATCCTCCCCCGAAATTGCACAGAGAGAATGATGAACTTTGACTGGTTTGGCCAGCTCATGAGTCTCAAAAAAAAACTGGAAATAATATCAGTATCCCAGTATGCTAATAGTGGGCACCATTATCGACTTATTCGGCAAGAACTAGCATATTGTTACGGAAAAGAAGAGACGCCGTGTCGACGAGGCTGGGGATTAGATGTATTTAAAACCAGCGGTAATGGCGTGACCGGTTCACCAGCGATCGAGTGGGGACAACCCTTTGTCTCCTTCATCAGGCACACATGCGTGTCGCCCCCTAGAATATCAATATGCATGCATGTAGCATAACCCCCGGCGGCACAAGCGCCGTCTCGGCGCATCTAAATGTCAACATCACTAGGAGAGTTGTAGGGCTTCAAGCGCGCAACATGTACAATATCGGTAGTCTGTTGGGCACATGAAGGCTAAGGAGTGGCAGGACCAATTTCATATGTTACAGGAGTAACCACACGAAGGACTCGGTATGGACCTGTGTAGCGAGTAAACAGTTTTTCTGACAAGCCAACTTGACGGGTCTAAGACCAGAGCAGGACGAAAGAACCGGGCGGAAAGTGTACGTCGCGGTGTCTTTGGTCATACAAATGCCGTTGCTTCCCTTGAGATGTGAGATGGTGAGTACGGGTGATTTCGCGTGAGTGAGCAGCCCGAGTGATAGCGTCCATGGCATATTCACTGGTCGGTACTGCAGGGGACGGTATGACCGTGTCTAGAGGCAATGTCGGTTCTCGGCCAAACAGCAGTAAAAAATGGAGAGTAGCCGGCAGTGTCATGGCGCGAAGAATTGCAGGCAAATATAATGTATGGCAACATGAGATCATAATCGGCGTGGTTGGTAGAAACATACTTAGCGAGCATGCCTGTAAGAGTTCGATTGAGACGCTCCATGAGTCCATGGGTTTGCGGGTGGTATGACGTAGTCAGCTTGTGTCTCGTTGCAAGACACAAACGTACTACAGGGCTGCAAGATGTCGGCTATGACCTTCTACAAAAAGGTGCGGCGACGGTCTGTAAGCAGCTGCCGTGGGGCTCCGTGTTGCAAAATCACGTCCTTGAGGAAGAAATCGGCGACATCTGTGGCGCAGCTTGTTGGAAGAGCTCTTGTGATGGCATAATGGGTGCGTAGTCGGTGGCCACGGCTATCCACTTGTTACCCGAGGAAGACAAGGGGAAAGGGCCAAGTAGGTCCAAGCTACCGCGGAAGAATGGTTCTGAGGGAATGTCAAGTGGTTGAAGGTGTCCGGCAATAAGTGTCGATAGTGTTTTGTGGTGCTGACATTTCTCACAAGCTGCAACTTATCTTCTGACTGAGCGTGCAAGACCTGGTCGAAAGAAGCGTTGGCGTATTCAGTCGGAAGTGCGTGACACACCAAGGTGATCAGCAGCTGGAAGGTCACAAAGTTCATGGTAGGTCATGAAGACGGATTCCGTGACCACTAGCATCGGTTCGGACTTCAGTCGGAGTGGATGGGTCAAAGTAAGCCAATATAGGTGGAGTCGAATGGGTCAAAGTGAGCCAATATATAGGTGGAGTCGTCAGTAGCGTGATTAGGTGAGAAAAAGCAGCAGCTTGGTCGGTACCCCACGTAAAGTTGACATCTTTCTTCAGAAGCTCAGTGAGGGGTCGAGCGATGGTTGGGAAATCTTTCACAAACCTTATAAAATAGGAACAAAGTCCTACAAATCTCCGGATGTCTTTGACTGACTGCGGTGCAGGAAAACTGGTGACTGCACGAATTTTCTCGGGGTCTGGCTGCACACCAGAGGCGTCGACAAGGGGCCCAACACTGTAATTTGCCGGGGTCTGAACTGGCACTTCGACGAGTTTAATTGAAGGCCTGCAGTGCGGAATATGTCGAGAATAGCTGACAAACGCTGAAGGTTGGTCTCAAAAATGTTGAGGAATATACAATGACATCGTCAAGATAACAAAGACTTGTTGGCCTTTGAACCCTTGTAGCAGAGAGTCCATAATGCGCTCGAACGTGACTGGGCGTTGCATAGCCCAAACGGCATAACCATGAACTGATATAGGCCGTCTGGAGTTGCAAATGCAGTCTTCTCTTGCTCTTTTTCGTCGACAGCAATCTGCCAGTAGCCGGAACGTAGGTCTATTGAAGAAAAGTATCGGGCGCCGTGGAGACACTCGAGAGCGTCATTGATGCGGGGTGAAGGGTAAACGTCCTTTTTCGTGATTCTATTCAGATGGTAGTAATCACGTAGAAGTGCCACGTGCCATCTTTCTTTTAAACGAGCACAACGGGGGATGACCAAGGGCTCGAAGAGGGTTCAATAATTTTTTTGGGTAGCATTTTGGTTACTTCTTGTTGAATTACTTTACGCTCAGTGGCAGACACGCGGCATGGTCGTCGATGAATGGGATGAGAATCACCTCTGTTAATGCGGTGCTTGAAGATGTGGAGTCTGGTCGAGTGGACGGCTGTCCATGTTGAATATGTCGCGGTATGAACAGAGAAGGCTGCATAGTGCGGCTGACTTCTCAGGTTTGAAGTCCGGGCGATCATGGAGCGTAAGGTCGCATCCAGGCACGTGGCATCCTGAGAGTGATGTGGGTGATCGAAACTATGGTCTGCCGTAAAACAGGTGACATGGTCGTCAATTACGGGCCTTACCCAGCACCACTACCAAATATGTTACGGAAAAGAAGAGACGCCGTATCGACAAGGCTGGGGAATAGATGTATTTAAAACCAGCGGTAATGGCGTGACTGGTTCACCAGCGATCAAGTGGAGACAACCCTTTGTCTTCCTTGTCAGGCACACACATGCGTCACCCCTTAGAATATCAATATGCATGCATGTAGCAATATATTAAGCAATTAGCTTGTATGTCAGTTTTTATTTTACTTTCAGCTAGACACACAGGCTAGTAGGTGAAATATGAAAATGAGCAGGATTGCTTTTTTTAAATTGTCTCATACCGATTAACCACTGCTTGTTAGGCAACAGTTCTGTGGGGACTGTGGTTACTTCTAAAATGTGGTGTTCAGCTTTACCAGTTTGATCTGATTTTGGCCACAAATACTGGTATTCTAAATAGCTCATTTCACAGCCATCTTTGAAAACCAGCCATCTTTTTAATTGTTTGCTTTTTGAATTTCGCATCCATTGCTGCCTGTGAAATATATTTCATAATATATATTTTAACATTTATGAGATTCTTCGATGATGCTTTGAACTGCAATTGATGTATGGCAGATTTTATGGCTTCTCCTAAAACACCAATAGCTTTTCCAAAGTAACATTTTTTTCACTTCGAAACACTCATGGCTGTTCCAATACAGTATTTTTCCTGCTCCAAAGTGTGCCCTAAAAAGTAAAAGTCACTTTCATCACTGAGCCTAATATGCCCACTTAGCAAAAAGAAGTGAGAGTTGGTGCAGTTCTAAAGCCTTTGTTAACTACATTTATGCAGCTGTGGAACCTGAGGAAGTGCGTAGCACGGGCAACCAGCGATTGCCATTCGCAGAGTTCCCGCTGCTTCATTTACCCAACAGTCAATGACATCAATGTTTGAAGATAGCCTGTAATGGTTTCACCATCACGAGTAAAATCGAGGTGATGAGATTCACAAGCTTGGTGTGCAACTTGCGCGCTACTTTTTACTGCGCCTTATCGATTTCCTGCTTGTTGCCGTAGTGGAGATGTGTGTCGTTCATGGCGAGTTCCATCATGTTGTTTCCCCTTCAGATGTAGTGCAGTAGATGTAGTTTAGTGGCCAGAAACGCTACTGGCTTGCCAGAAAGAATTTCACGATACAGGTGGAGCTGGCATGATGTTCTATCTAGTGATGTGCTGTAGAGTTGAACTATAAAATTGGTTTATTGAAGCTCTACGCTCCCCAAATACATCACGCGCCTCTTGGCTACTTCATATGAAGCCCATGCCACCTTAAGACCTAAACCAGCTCTTATCACATAACGTCCGGCGCATATAGCAACGGTAGGGCATCATGAAGGCCGTATGCTATTTCTGTCGGTCGTCAGACGCAGGGCTTGTAAGTACGCCAAAGCAAAGAGGTGGCTTCCGGCACTACATCTTCCCCCTTCAGTTTACAGAACTGTGCAGGAGGGCGCACAATTCTCCTACGCGTTGTGACGTAGGGTGATGGCGCGACTAGTGTTGACTGTGCCGTTCCCGATTCCTTCATGCCTGGAGCTTGAGCAGACAGATGAGATGGCGTGTACAGTGATGCGAGATGATTGTCCAACAGTTCAACTGCACACCTACGCTGTCTTTCACGAGGTGTCTTCTGTTGCGGCGGACACTGCCCATTTTTCACTGGATCCAGTTTGAGCGTGGCGAGTCAGCCCGTCTTAGGATGTTGCCTCCGTGTTTGAAATCGTTTATCCACACTTGCTGCCCTTAATTCAAGATCAGGTAACGATGGACACCACGGCAACGATTGTAGTTGTTTGTCTGGCACTGCTTGATTCATTGCTCAGTTTTTTTTAAGGTGCCGACTGGCTGTGAGCTTCGACTCAAACAGGTGTAGAGAAATCAAAACTGTGGTAATGACTGCCAAATGGTAGTCATGGTTTTAATGATAGCAAAGGCAGTGAGCACAGGCACGGTCGCTTGGATAAAAACAAGGTGCGGCCTGTTGCGTCGCATCACTGTCAATGGGCAAGCGCCGTCTTGGCAGAGTTGACAGTTTTCGTTACTTTTTTGTGGAAGGTGCTGATGCTTCACCTGTCAAAGCGGATGGCACATTGTGTTTCAATGTAGTTGTGCCGAAGATTTTTGCATGTCCACGTCCGTGTGCTTTCTTGTGTTTTTTGTGTGTGATCTGTGGGGCGCAGTCCGCCTCATGTTTTCTGTGATCAAGTATGATTCTTTGGTTGCCCGCATGTGTGTGTGGCAGACAGGTTTTTTTAGTGTGATGCTGCGAAGCTGTTATGTGCCGCTGAGCAGCTTGACTGCGAAACAAGATGCTACATTGAAGCACAACGTATTCCCCTGCGATCTACACTTTCAAGAAGCGTATCGGGATGCGTATGTTTGTAACAGAACACTTATTTTTGTCACAAACGAGTGCTGAAACAGACGACAGCTGCTGCCTCCAGACGACAACATCAAATCACCTTGCGAAACGTTCTCTTCGCAGGCGCACGCAACGAAAAAAAAAAACATCAAAAGGTGCCCAGGGTGTGCTACACATGCGACAGCCAACCAGCACAGATAAGAAAGCGAAGCGGGGCTCCTTTGAGGGCGACCATTTTCACTGACGAACCGCCGAGACGAAACCCTTTCCCCTGGCTGCCACCCTGGTATGTGCTACGCGCCGTACAGTTACTTGGAACGTTCGCAAAACCAGAAAGGATCCAAACTAAAGATATCGAGGGTAAAACGGTGTTGAACATCGACCAAAAAGTTGTGATGTTTGAGTGGTGTGAGCGAGTCGTGTAGTGCAGTCAGTTGATGTTGAAGAATTGAGTTATGATGCTGCTAGAGCACTTTGTCAAAGAGTGTTGTCGGGAAGACGACTAGCGCTGGAGTTTCAGTGTTTCCTTAAAAGAGAAATTTCGAGACACGTTCGAAGAATTGTGGTGTACACGCGTGTGGTGTATATTTGGGGCCGCTAAGCATTGTTACGCAGTTTATAATGCGTGAGATTACATTTGTAGTGTGGTAAGTTTGTGCCTGTTGTTTTGAATACCTTCTAAGTGATTTTGTAAGTTGTAATTGATAGCTGCCAAGTGTGCACTCTGTGTGATACCTTTGCTGAGAATACATATTTTGTTTGTGTCGTAAACTCGTGCTTTTTAACCCGACCTTTGGACGGCAACCGGCATTGTTAATGAACTAAAAAAATTAACATTTAAATGGTAGATGCTTTTGCAGTGCTTTCCGGTGGGCCGATACCTCAGCCCTCAAAATCTGCCCGGTAATTGCCTCCCCATAAACGGATCAATGACCCTTAGTGGAGGGCAGATGAGTGCCGCCGTGTGCCCTCCACTAAGGGTCACTGATTCATGATGAGAGAGTGGAATGGTCCCTCATCCACTAATGGTTGACGAGGGAATGGAATGACTCCACACTGAATATCTGCACGGATGCTGACATCTGCTTTATGTAATCTAGAAGTATGACATGTCGCCTGCAAATGCGGGTTTTGCATAAGCAAATAGGTGGAAGATTGAGTAAACTGTTCGGTGGCTCAGAACGAAATTCTGCGTGAAGACAATTGGCAACTTCATTTTCGAGAATAAAAAGTTCAGAGCTATAATTAAGTAAAATCTCATTACACCGAGAAGGATTGCCTTGCAAAATCTCTTCGGGTTTTTTGCAACATAGCTGGTGAGGTGTTGGGAAAAAACTTGTGCTTCGTTTTGAGGGTTAGCTTATAATGCCTTTTCTCCACCGCTTAATACTTTTTCCATGAGGAAGCACAAGTTAGCTTGTTTGGCAGCTGAAAAAGTCATTTTTTAATTTTTAGGTCGTTAAAGGGATTAACTCACTCATTCAAGGATTTTTTTTTATAATAATGGCCGGTCTATCAATATGTATAAGGCAATACATCTTTGCTTTCAAAAGCAACCAATTACACTTGAGATAATTTCGTGGAAAGGTAGCGGCAAAATTGTCATGGAAATTCGCACTTTATGCTAACGTAGTCTGCTTTATCCTATAGTGTGCTTCTCATTTTCTTGTTTCTTAAGTACATTGCAATAAAAGAAAGTGTGGGTTGTAGATCATGCTCAAGCCACGCAAGGGAATGATAGGTGTGAAGTTATCAAGATGCGTTCTTAACAAAAAATTCAGAACGGGATGGGTGACGAGCTGTGTTTAGCCGAATGACATGTTCAGTAAACAGCTCGCTGAGTTGCTGTTAGGTAAAAAAACAAGTGGGATCAGACTAGTCATTACTGAAAAAATAAAATCACCGAACAAAAGGACAGGTCTATTAGGATGCATGTTATGAACGTGTTTAAATCTTCATGAAGTAAAGGCGTGAATGAACTGTAACAGAATATGGGTGTCGATAGCAGGCACTATTGAGGATGTGCGAGTGTGTGGCAGTGCATTGAAGCCAAATCATTTCAAATGTTTTAGGAAGGCTTACGTGTGAACTATGAAGGCCATGTTGGGGTAAATGCACCACCACTGCGCAAATTATTGGCTATATCTTTCCAGAATATGTCAAAGTGTGAAAGAAAGAGGAGAATCTCGAAATAATCTACTGATGTGTTAAGCTATCTTTCTGTCAATAGTAAGACATCGCATGAAGATGAGCGTATTAAACTGCACAATGCATTGCGTTTCGGAATACACTATAAGTATTAGCCAGCAAAATGAAAGGTGTTGATTCCGTGAAGAGAGTTTCTAATGCGATCTCGATGACTGCTATTGGTGTTCTTCAAAGACCTCATTTGAAGTGAATTCGTAATACATAATAGGCTCTTTCATCCGTGATTAGCTTCTCTTGACATAACCTGTATCGTAAGTTTCAGGCCCTTAAAAACTTGGTGAGGCATTTGTGGGCAGGGCTCATGCTGGGGGGAGAGATCTTGCGTGACGGCGTAGCCTATATCTTCCACCCTGCGGGATAAGATGCCCTCTTTATCTTTAAAGTGAGCGAATCTCACGACTACAGGCTTGCATTTCTCAGTTTGGTGAGACTCTATGCGATGTGTACATTCAATATCGCGCAGTTGTACCTCTATGTCTAAGATTTGTTTACTATGTTTGATGCTAATTTTTTTTGTATCAAGCCATGGTTCTTTAGGTTTTATGTTCTGTGCCATAGAAAACTAAATTATTTCATGTTGATTTATTTTAAGTCTCATTTATCTAGGTAAGCAGTTCATTTATATGTGCTGTATTTTCGGTACATGCCTAATTCAGTTTACCTAATTCATTCTGCGTGTCATCGATACTAGCACAAGCTGTCTCGATTTTGTCGTGTCATGCTTTGATTTCGCAAGAAGTTTCATCATGATCTGCCAATTTTAATCAGTAAACCTTTAGTTGAAGTAATATCACTGTCTGCTTGTATTGGAGTCTCATAGTTGTGTATCGGTATACACGACCGTCTGACTGTTCATGAGGAGAAGAGAGCCTTCGCAGGGGTTGCTCAGCTCTTTGCATTGCATGCTTCACAACTTCACCATCCGAAGTCACCCTTTACCACCTCGACTGCTACACGTCCATACTCCAGTGATAGTAGGGCATCCTTACTCTGACCACGTTCCAACCACTGGCTAACTGACAGATGCTCGTGTGCAAATACCAGTACAGGTACACGTATTGCTCACGCCCCATGGGACAGCGTCATACAGTGCTAGACTCTCCCCCCCTCTTTGCCGCCACAAGGACGGCCGGTCTCCACCTAATCGTGAAACTTCTGACAGTAGACCCTCCAAGGTACCTTGCGGCTGTTGCATGTGTCTCAGGAGCCGAGCTGCTGATCGTGGCAAAACCGAAAGCAGGCAAGTTTTGGAACCCAATATATCTCCACCAAGCATCATTGCCAGTGACGTCGATGTTTCGCTGAATTGGCTCCCACCTCGAACGGGAGTCCAGAGAAGTGAGGAGGCGGACACACTCGCAAAAGAAGTGCATCACCCAACCTTTGCTGTGTGCCATGTTGTGGTTGCCCTGAACTCTTCCAGGGTTACCGTAAGGTGACTATTGCTAAGTTGCTACCTTGACAAGCGGGGAGCCCGGCAAGAACCATCGACCTCATTCCTGACAAGACTCCCCCGATTGGGAGTAGTTCCCCAGCCACTTCTACGTATTGGCTGCTCCAGGCCTGCAGCTTGGCGTTATGCAGTTCGCAGAGCCTCCTCACATGCGGCCACAGCGTGCAAGACATTTGCAACATTCGAGCGACTTCAACGCTCAGCTTGTTGCCTTGATGGCCCTGCTCTGCCGCCAAGGTCTGTTTGTGGCTACACAAAGGAACCTTTTGTTTCAGGCCCACTGTTACATCCAGGTTTTCAGCGCGGTTCTTCACTTCCTAGGAAAAACTGGATTAACATCCATTTTGAAGCCACTCGCCACATCCTTGGCAATGGATTCGACTTTCTTATGTTCCCACCTCCATTTCCATCACCATATTGTCCTACAGGTTCTGAGACGTGTTGCTATTTGAAGTTGAATTTAGCGTTATTCTCTCGTCAGTTTTGTATCGGTGTGGCGTGTTGTAGAGGGATGGCATTAGCTTGCTTTTATGCAATCGAACCATGAAGTTTGTCGAAAATGCACGAGATCCTAGGGTGATTTCGGATGTATGCAGTCCCCTTTTTCAGCTTCAGTCACCAGGGGAGCCGTGCAGGGGGGCCGTCATATCAGCGCAGAAGGTAGATAATAGATTGACGCCTTTCATCTTAAAGCACTCGGCTATAGTGTATATTTGGCAGGCTCTTCAACTAATGTTGCTAGGTTTAGCTGTATGCAGTCAAATTAGGCTACAGAATAAAATTTATCATCGCATTTGACTTGCAAAGTCCTTATACGGCCTCGTAGAAAGTGCATACAGCAAGGATCGAGATGAATTTTTGCAAAAAGCTGTTTGAAAATATGAATTTTCTGATATGTACGGTCCTTTCGCTCTGCCTGACATGATTCAGAAGAACGCTTTTATTCGATTTCCACATAATTCAGCGAAGCCTTTATAGTATGAGCAGCGTTCTTGGTGAAGGCGAAAACGCTCAAGGCCTGTGTGCTTAAATTTAGGTGCACAATAAAGAACATCAGGCGGTCACCATGTCCAGAGCTGTTCACTACGTCTCTCATAATTATCGTGTTTCGGGACTTCAAAGCATACAAATTGAATTTATAGCAAGGGTTATCTACATTCGCTTTTTTCACTGCGGGTACAGTGCATTCATGTGGATAATATACATTTAGTGCAAGGCCATGGTTCAAAATCGAGCACCAGAGTGAAAGTTCATTTTATTCACATTTCTTTATAGCAATGATCTTCTTGTGTGACGGAGAGATGCACAGCACTCTCCTTCATTTGGCATATGAATGCTTAAGCATATAAAATAAAAAAGGTGTACATTACTTGCAAGTATGTCGCACCACGAAACCCTGCAATGCTATCTCGGCATGTGCAATCACTGAGCAGACAACACCGAGTGTATCTCTGCGGATCTTGTATTTCCTGACAATGCTGCCCGTTGCTATGGCATATGTGTAATACTTGAATGCCACACAAGAAGTAGCTGTGCTATATGTAAATCATTTAAAAAATACCAGACACGGGCGTGTCCCGTTTGTCAAAGGTGATTACAAATACTTGCATTCGCACGAAATAACTGTCCGAGAAGCAGAGCACATGGCTTATGCCCGCATTAAGAGCAAAATCCTGAAGACGTTGAACAAGGTTTGTGTGTGCCGGCGTCACTTCATTACAGGCAAGTTATATTTCCATCTTGTGCGAAGTTGTTTAGCCATTACAAGTGATACTACGGGCTCAAACACTGCACACGATGGATCCGAGTTCCCAGTCGACACTGCTTTGCTGCAGACTGCATAACATCCTGAACAATTTTCCTTCATCATAAGCACTAGCCCGACTATTAAAAACACAAAACTATGCCAAAACATTGGTCGCATGAACATAAACACGGCGTGGTCACTGAGATTTGAGCTCTGTGGGTTCGATTATGATGGACGAAAAGCAGAAACTGCCG